>JAOTRI020165496.1:0-19823 GCA_028564885.2 Zoanthus sanctaehelenae
GTTGGATTTGAATCAAATCTTGAAAATAACTTTAAAAGAAAAAACACTAAATATGCTAATCTTGTAAGGGAGTTGCGCAGCAGTTTTAAAAACATTGAGTTTATCAATTTTTCTATCAGCTCTCTTGGTATATTTTTGAGACATTGTTTTTCTTTCTTTAAAATGCTGGATGATTTGGAAATCAGCGATCTTCATGAAACGTATTTTGTTCGTAAAATAATAAACATAGTAATAAGATCAACTTATTTTAAATATTTTTTGTTGTAGAAATAAAGAATGGTCCAATCCACCATTAATTATAATTTAAGTTGTTTTTGTAATACTTCTGTTTCAGTGCGTGTTTAAATTTTTTTTATCTATTTTTTATCAAAAGGTTTTGTAAAGTATGTTTGCGATCCAAGAAGCCAGTTGTAAATTACCTTTTATGAGTGAGATTTACAATTGTTTGTTGATATTCAACGTCGTCCAACTGACATAAAACTCCCTAGTTCCAAAAGTAGTTCCTGAATATTAAGCGATTGGAGGCTAATAAACTTCAACTTTGAAATTAAATCGGTTTTTTTTTATTTGCCATTCAATTTACACTCATATTAATTTAACAGAGGAGAGATGCTTGTCAAATCATCTACTCACAGCGAGCAAAACCTTTCTCAAAAGACCTACGGTAAGAAAACTACCATCTTGCAATTTGAATATTGCTGAATGCGCGTACACACGGTGCGAAATTTCCTGCAACATTGCGTGCAACAAATTTTTTAGAGATGGACACACGGTGCAACATTTCATGCAAAATTGCTTGCAGTAATTTTTTTAAGAGATAGACACACGGTGCAACAAAATCACGCAACATTGCTCGCGATAGCGCGTCGTGCTTATCAATCATCACAGCAATCAAAATGGCGTCCAGTAAGAAGTCCTTTAAAAAAAAGAAAACGTGTTGCTCGAAATGTTGCAAGAGTTGAGCACGATTAAACTTTAGTTGTTTTGCGTTCGATGTTGTATGCAACAAAATCTATTGGTGGACACACACTGTAGCAGTCCTGTTTCGCGCAGTGTTGCATGAAATACTTCATCGTGTGTCAGCGCCGTAACATTATGAAAGGTGAACATGTTTATTTACATAAGATTTAACTATGTGAATTACCTTCGTGAGCATAAAAGAAATGGTCTTGCATTTATGTTCGGATTCAAAATAATTTTTATAGTAAAGGCTGAAAAATAGTGCAAAAGTATCTGATTACCCACCCCTCCCTTGTGGGGAGGAATTTTAACTGCTTATGAAGCTGGTTAGTTTTAATAGGTATATCAAGTCACAGCGATATTATTATTTATACCGCAATTTGTAACAGCAGCGTACATTTAAGCATCCAATATACCATTTCTTGTGTTGAAAGAAAGGAACTTCATTCCTGCAATCTACGCGAGAAAATTGATCAAATCTAATTTATAGCTAATACTTTTTTTGAAAACTTCATTAAAGGTGAACTTTATTTGTTTTAACGAGTTGTTTTCAGATTTTTGTTGAATCTCGTTTTCAACTTGAAACGTTGCATCAAATGTGTTGAACTGTTGAAGAGAGTATCATGTTTGACACTGATTTTGACTTTCGTTACAGATGTTGTTAGTGTCGAAGATCTTGATGAAGGTGAGTTGTTTTTGACGCCGTTGTAGGTCACGAATGAACACAATAAATTTTTTTAACACAAACTTAAGGAATCTTGTCTAGCGAAGTTGAGTACGGTTTCTTGTTATGATGATGATGATGATGATGGCGATGATGATGATGATGGCGATGATGATGGTGATGATGACGATTGTAGTGATGGTGACGATGGTGATGGTGATTATGGTGGTGATGATCGTGGTTGTGATGATTATGATGATGATGACCATGATGGTAATGGTCATTATACTAGCCAGATATTGCTAAGTCACACAGGGTACCCAAGAAGACGGTCGTTTTGAAATTTTAAACATATCAAAAACTGTTGGGTCATGGCTGACATAACATATCCTGCAGAAAATATGTTTTGTGATAAGCAAGTTTAATATGTCTACGTATGCGTAAATTGCAGGGACATCAGACAGTTATGGTCACTTAAAAAGGCTAAAATATTTGTCGGTGGATATTCATTAGAAGAGCATATTGCGGAACTAGAATTTTCAGTGAGGAATTAACGTTTAATGAAGGCCGTTTTTCTAGGGACAGACTGTTTTATGGACAAATTTTTGTTAACATATTCCCTGCTAAAAGACTCAATATAATTATATATTCATGAACCCTGCTAAAGATGATTTTTACTGCAGTTTTAGCTATTGCCTCACGTATTTGTTAATTTGCTCTTTTTAACATTGGTTTTTGAATTTACGTGATTTGTCACGAGTATTGATAAGTTGTAGTTTTTACCTCGTATCAGGCACCAAAGGTTCTTCATCAAAGCAACCCAAACCAAGAGAGAGAAAAAGCATAAAAAAACCAGGTTTGTTTCTTTTTTTTAAGTTTGAAATATTTTTAAAAACTATTTGAGTAGTATATTTTATGTTTTGATTGGTAATAAAATGTGTTTTCATAGCGCTGTGAAGAACGAAAATGGCGTAAGTTGTTGGTTGTATCAAAGTTGTTTAATTTACATTTTCATATATAGAGGATACTACACGGTGGCGCGAACAGATGAAGTTTATCTTCGAGTGGTAAAAATATCTAGCGCTTGAGCCCAGCAAAGTATGTTGCATGTTCATGGACATAATTCAATGATTGTTACTTCATTACAGCGTTACGAAATTCAGAGCCAACTCAGGATGTAACGAATAATAACCAAGCTCCACCTTTGCCGTCTCCCAGGTAATCACGCAGTCAAAGTTTTGTTACATGATTCATCACGTTGTCACAGTTTTATTACATTGCTAATCACGCAGTTACAGTTTTGTTACGTAATTAATCACGCAGTCAGTTTAGTTACGTGATTATACACGCAGTTACAGTTTTGTCACATGATCAATCACGCAGTTACAGTTTTGTTGCGTGATAGTACCCAGATAGTCACACATTCACTGCAGGAAGTTTTTGTCAGTCTTGCGACATTTAAATAGTTAACATCCCCCGAAGTGGAGGTAACTTGTGGTAGCGATGTAAATAGAGTCCTTTAGATCGGACTACAAGAACAAGTACGAATACGAGATTTTGCGGGCGCGTGCGCTCTAACCAGCAAACTCGTTGTCGACACGACAAGATTTCAAGCAAAAGTCTTCCTCTCGACAACGATTTTGCTGGTTAGAGCGCGTGCGCGCGCAAAATCTTGTACTCGTACTTGTAGTCAAATCTAAAGGTCTCTAATATCTATTGCTAGGCACCAACACTGAGGGGAATATCTATTGCTGGGCACCAACACTGAGGGGAATATCTATCGCTGGGCACCAACACTGAGGGGAATATCTATCGCTGGGTACCAACACTGAGGGGAATATCTATCGCAGGGCACCAACACTGAGGGGAATATCTATCGCTAGGCAACAACACTGAGGGGAATAATTGTTTTAGTATTAAACTAGCAAATGAATAGCCTTTTTTAAAATTATGTACTTTAATAAATCATTATTAAAATCTGACCGAAAAAACGTTTCTCAACCACTCTTCCGCTTTCTATCTCACGCGCTAGCAATGTGACCGCAATCAATCTTGTCACGGTTGAGTGACCAAGGTGAATAACGCAGGATATTCGGTGTTTGATGAACCAATCAGAGCTCGTGGAGTGGAGCTGTAAGTTACGTTAAGAGTTAAAACCTTGCGCGCGAAAATGATCAACTCTCCCAAATCGTTTTGTCCAGGATTGTAGTAACTTGTTGAAATATGACCTAAAACAGAAAGTCCGTTCACATTTTTGTTATATGTCGATATATAGGAAACGAGTAGCTAGGCCCACATCATGGCAGTGCACTACAGGAACTTCACCTGTACAGACAAACTTGCCTAAACAGCATTCCCAGGAAGTGGTAAGCGCTACACGTAGTTCAAGGTTTTTTATATATTTTGAATCGTTGAAGCAAAGGTACATCACCTTTTTACCTCCCTCCCAACTGAAAAGAAACCTATTTGCTTTGGTTGTAATGGTAATCAGACTGTAGTACTCGAGATTACTGCGCGAAGGCAGGCAGAAGGAATCTTACCAATAGCAATTTTGCAAATGAGAAAGTACTAGCTATAAATTACTAGATTTCCTTTGGCGAATCTGTCACTTATCGAGTTAGCTGGTATGCGTGATATTCAGTGTAGAATAAATAAGTGACAGGATTACCATCAAGTGGGTTTGGTTACCAAGGCAGATCATTAGGTCTACGTTTCTTAAAAACTATTTGGTGCTAGTGCTAAATGAGGAGGGTAACCTTTAGCCCCATGTTGTTTTTTCCAGTCTTCCAGAACGAATTCGAATTGTAAGTTTTAGATTAAGTTTTAGAATAATTTTTTTCCTCGAACACCCAAACAAAATTATTTTTTAATTAGTTCATTGAATCTATTTGGCAAAACATTAAAGGAATTCCATTTATGTTTTACAGATGACGTCAAGCAATCCAACAAGTCCTCCGCCGCTTCCTGTTAAGGTTTGTAGTACAGCTAACTAATATAATGGAGATGATACAAATCAGTTGTGATAGTGGCGCTTATGATAACCGTAATTATGATGATGATAGTAATGTTAATGATGATGGTGAAGGTGATGACGATGTTGATGTTGATGATAATAATGATGATGATGAACGTGATGATGATGGTGATAATGATGATGATGATGATAGTGGTGGTGATGATAATAATGATGATGGTAATGAGGGTGATGTTGGTACTGAGGGTGATGATGGTAGTGATGATGATGGTGGTAGTGGTGATAATAATGATGATGCTACTGAAGATGATTATGGTAACGAGGGTGATGATGGTAATGAGGGTGATGATGGTAGTGATGAGGATGATGATGGTAGTGATGATGATGATAATGATATTGATGATGATGATGGTAGTGATGATGATGATGATATTGATGATGATGATGGTAACGATGATGATGATGATGGTAACGATGATGATGATGATGGTAACGATGATGATGATGGTAACGATGATGATGATGATGATGATGGTTATGATGATGATGGTGGTGGTGATGATAATATTGATTACGGTAAAGAGGGTGACGATGGTAGTAATGATGATGATGATGATAGTGGTTGTGGTGGTGATGATGTTGATGATGATGATGATGATAAAAATGGTTCTTTCCTACAATTTTCTGCTTTATTCAGAATGGTATCATTATAGCTTAAACAACAACCGGTTTTCTTGTAGATAAAATAAACAAATATTGACTACCAAATCTGACAGCTGATTTTTATTGCAGCGAAAACCTAAAACTGTGAAAGAAATGCTGAAAAGAATTGGTCTCGAACAGTATTTCACTAATTTAGAAGAAAATGGTTTTGATGAACTGGACTTCCTGGAGGACCTCACGGATCAGAATCTGTTTGACGTTGGTGTTTTTCCTGCAGATCACAGAGCAAAAGTAAGTAGCTCTCCCCTCACTATTTAGTAAATAATTGTAAGGCACTAATCGAATCTAAAGTCTATTACACTAACATGGATTAAATTATCAATCTATTTACATTGTTTCTAGTCTCATTAATTGATTTGTGTAGATTCGTCAGTGTTAATACAGCAGGGTTCTCGCACTGTGCGGTGCCCTGGCGCTGCGCCGATCTGCTCTTATTCATGGGCCACTCTGCTCCTTCACGAAAATTTGCAAAAAGGAAAACTAAACAGTTCTGCTAAAAATATCCCTTGAAATCAGCTCGAAGCAAGATGATTTTTCTTTGGCCGATGATCATTTTGCTTAACTCTTACCCAAGCCACCTTTTTCGTACAGGACGAGGCACATGGTTTTCTCTGGATAAATAGAAAAAATGAAACCCTTATCAGAACGTTTTTGCAAACGAGGGGCATGCCTAAAATCCCTCTTCGACTTCGATTCCAAGCCCGTCATATTTAGGTTTGGAAAAACAGCATCCGCAAAAAGAAACCGAAAGAAAAACATCAGTACAGCTACAAAAGTTAGTGAGTAGCAATGTTTCCCTGTTCGGAACCGACGGAATCTTGACCTATCGGGGATTAAAACTGGCAGAACAATTGTAAAGTTTGGAGCAAAATTCCAAATAAATGCCTCCAAAAAATATTGTCGAGAATATCAAGGAATTTCATTAGTATTAATGACCATCTGCTCTGCTGCCTCTGCTCTCGGGAGAACGCTGTACAGGTATTAGGTTTACAATGATTTATTCAAAGGTGTAACCTATAATCATGACTTCATAGGGGAAGATATTCTTAGGTTAGATCTTCTCACAAGGAAAGATATTTGAAAAAAATAAACCTCTTCCAACAAGCTGGTATATTTAACAATTATTCGAAAAGCGCGCGTTGGATATGAGAGTTAAAAAGGTTACGTGGCTTGTAGCACCAAGTTGGCTATAATCATCTCATATCCAACAACAGTAACTGGCCCATTTTTATTGAAAATGTAAAGGTATATATTCTGCTGATAATCTTTTAAGGGCAGATATTGTGAGATTATTTCCTCTCACGAAACAAGATTTAATGTGTATCTTATTTTGATAATCTCCTAAGGTAGATAAGAATTACTGTGAAATTATATCTTCTTACGAAAGAAAATGTAAGGTGTTATCCTATGCTGATGATTTCACTATGGAAGATACAATTCTTTACCTTATATTGATATGAGGAAGGTAATTATTCATTTGTCATTGAATAAATTCGAAGTTGTGAATTATCTGATCCGAGTCTGGCGGCCAAACCAAACTAACAATGTCCAAGAGAGACTGCTGAATTTGCAGTCAAGTTTAGGGTGAATTGGAGTAGTCTCAGGGTTTAAGTAGCTTAAGACTATCACTGTTTGTTTAAATCAGGACAAATGAACATCATAAAATAAGGACGGTCTTTCGTTTCCTATCTGCCGTGAATAAACATTGGTTTAAAATGTTTTCTCTGTGTAACAAATCGTTTTGTCTGTTCGCAGATACTCGAGGCGTCAAAATTGGTCCTTGAGATGCCTTAACTGACCCGCAGCCGAGAGCATGTAAAAAAGCCGCAACAACAATTTCACTGACAGTAGTGTCCGCCTGCTATTAAAGTTTTACTTTCTAGCTTGACGTGATGGAAACAAATATGCACCAGTCAAGAAATGAAAGATAGTGTCACTTTTTTATCTTAAATTTAATGTGAATTATGCATGTCTGACTTGATAAGTCTGTTTAGTAAGAAAGAAAAGACGGTTTTCCGTAATACTGCGGGAGCAAGTATTGTTTTGAAAGATGAACGGAGAGGTGGTTCGCGATCTTACGCCTAGAAAATCACTCGTTGACATTCTCAATTGTCTCCCAGTTTCTGTTTTAAAACTTGTATAAAAGGTTTCATAAAGGTTTTTTAAATCAGTCGACGAGTACATAAAACGAATGAAAACTCAAGGGCAAAGTTGCTGTGAAAGGTCATTGGTAAGGCCCTATGTGCCACGAGATACGAGGAGGACAGGTAACAGTTAACTTTCATTGGTAATACTGTCATTGTATCTCGATTGTTCTGTTAATTGCGAGGATGAATTGAAGGAGAGTGAGGTTTCTAGTTGTCACGCAAGTAATACCAATGTTGTATTGTTAACTGACTACACGCTGTTAAAGTTTTAGTTTTCAAGTCATTGATGTGTATCGAAGCTCAGTCGGTTAAAGGTGAAATGCAACAATTTATTGTTTTACATACGGTTAGTAACAAATCAAAAATATAATTTACTGTGTTTTACCTTAAATTATTTTGAAACAAAATATTCCGTTTGTTGAATTAAATGTTTGGAAAGCTAACGGCTAACTTTTTTGCCAATTGAAATGTGGCGTCATGTTTGCAATTTTCAGTGAAAGCAAGCGGTGTTTTGCTTTAGTTCTTAACGAAGGTTGTAGTTATTTTCATGCAACTCTAAACAGGCCTTCAAAACAAAGCCGATGATTCTGTAGTAAAAGTTGTTCAATTAACGCATGTTCCTGCTGTAAGTTAAAAAAAATTGGTTAAAATTTGTATATTTTTAATGTACTGTATTATAAAATATTTAAAAAACTCATAAACAAGTCTAAAGTTTTAAAAAATAAATTTACTAAAGGAATTGTGAAAAGTCACTTCGAATAAAAACAACATTTACTTAAAAATAATTAGTTAGTCTAGATCTATACAATATGTTTTGTTTCTCTGATTTGTTAGAACAAGATCGTAAAAACTATTTTGTTAACAAATGTGTTGATTAATTTACATATAGTTCTTCTGGGTAAGTGGTTTCTGATCATTTTATTATTGTAATCATATACATGAAAAAATTACTTGATTCTGATTTGTTAAGAGCAGTGCAATTACTTTGTAATTCTGTGCAGAAATTTGTAAATTCGTGCAATTACAACTTCAAATATTTTAATCTGATTGGATAATAAACAATACAAAGCTGATAAGCCAATCAAAAAGCAGAAGTATCTATGACAACGATGGAGAGATTTTCACAGAAAAATCTTGAAAAGAAACAAAATGGCGTTTTCAAAGGATTTGGCGATTGAAATAAAAGAATAACTAGTATTAAAAAAGCACAAAGAATGAAACTACCTACCTGTTTGGATGACTGTGTGAAATGCTTTGTTTAAAAAAAGTGAGGACTGACGTAAAAATGTTTCACAACTGCCAGTCCAACTTCGTGTCTTCCGACATTTCATCTGCCAGTGAGCTCCGCAACAGAAAATGTTTTGAATGATTTCTTCCCACAACACTTACAACTTCTTTTTCTTTCCGTTTGGATGACTGTGTTAAATGTTTGGATATGAAATAATGAAGATTGACGTAAAAATGTTTCATAATTGTCAAATTCAATTAAACTTCGAGTCTTTCAGCACGTCTCCTGCCAGCGAGTTTTGCAAAATGTATTTTTTGAATGAACTCCTTCAACAACTCTCGGACCTTGTATGTGTTTTTGTGGCTATAGAAAATTTCCACTAGATGAAAAACAGAAAAATTTACAACGAAGCTCAAGCGATTTTCATTATCAATTTTGATTCTTTTTAAAACACACTTGTGCAAATTAATTCCATGTTGAACTCGTTAAAGTTCGATTACATATGCTAATAAGCTGATGATTATTTTTGTTGCTTGTGGGATATTGGTGCCAGGTTTCTTAATTACTTACGTTCTTACTCACTTCGCGATGACATAATGGCTATATCTTTTGAAAAAGACCTAAGCCATCAAACAGGCTTAGTTATTTGCTGTAGACTACAAATTAATTTTCAGTTGATACTTTACATAAATATGTCCAACATGTTGCATTTCACCTTTACGTTTCACGGAAATCGATTGAGTAAATAAAAACTTGAGTGGCAAAATTTGACGTCATAAAATATATAATTTGTGAACTTATAATATTAGACGAAGTCATTCGAAAGGTCAAGATTTTTAAAATGTATTCTTACTAATATGAGCATGTACATGTTGGTGTACATTGGCGGCGAAATAGTACCGGTAATGCTCTAATACCTCCTGTGGTTGCCACACTTGATAAGATCTTTGCTTTGCAACCACAGGGTCCCCAGTTTGATCCCGGCAGTTTGCCGAGATTCGAATATTTGTGTGACCTTCTTTTCCGGCCAAGTGAACTTCGTTTTCCATCCTTTCAGTGTAAATAAAATTAATGTGTACGAGCGTTTGTCGTCACTGATTGATTGATATCAAAATGCTAGATTTAACCACGAAATAAATGATTTCACAAATCAAATTTTTGTGACGTCATAATTTTGGTACTCTATACTGAAGAATGTTACTGCATAAATGCTAACGTTCCCGGATGGGAACTAACCAAGTTACTGTTTCATAAGGTACTGTTAAGTGTGTTATGTTTTCAAAAACAACTGCTCCACTGGTAATACTACATAATATTTTGATAAAGTAAATGTAAAGAAATCAAGAAATATATTTTGTTAGTTAGACAAAAAAATTTCCCGTTTACGGTAATCGATTTTTTGTTGCTTGAAACTAATTTTATATTCTGCGTATATTTGCAAAGAACTTGTACAGAAAATTTATAACTTTAGACAAAAATTTAGTCATAATTTTTAGGGTAAAAAATTTTTCATGAAATAATAAAATTTATCGAGAACGTTTCTCGTTCGTTTTTCTCTTACAGTGTATTTATTTTGTTTGTTTATCTCTCTCGCGGCGTTTTGGCTTTTGTGATAACTCGAGGAGGCACATATAATAGCAACTCCCATCTAGAGGGACTAAGAAAGAGAAATATCTCTGTATGCCAGAAAAAACCTCGATTCAGAGTTATGTGGACCCCAGAGCATTGTCGGAAAGCCAGCAAGCCGTAAAGAGCTAGATGCTAGATATTTCATGCCAAAGTGCTACTTGGGATCGCCATAAGAGAGAGTAAGGAAAGGAGGAGGGTGGGGTGGGGGTATATACTTGTACTTGTTGGGGAGACTGTGCTATGGATTACAATACTCACTGGTATAGATATCTGAACACATAACTAAAATGCTGCAGAAAAAAAATAGCAAAACTGTTACTGTTCATCGGCAGGATTTCCAAATCGTGTGCTTGCGGACCAAAGAGTAATATTTTTAACATTTTGAGACTGAAGTGAAACGGGAAGCCATTTTGGTATTTTTTGGTTTTGTTTTTGCTGCTGAGAACTGCATAGTAAATAAAATTATTGGATACACCTGACAACAGTGACTCCCACATTCGACAGCATATTAACTGTAATGAGATTGACGAGTATTTTGATACAACGCTGTGATCTGAAGAGGGCAGGATTGCCGAAACGTCATCAAGAACAAAACCTGGCATTGAACATAGACAAGGGTAAGTGGAAAGAAGATAGTAAATATGTCTATAACCACCTACACAACAGCCCAATTAAGAAGACTTACAAATCGCTTGCTTGTCGCGCATCGCTTGTTTTGGTGGTGTTTTCTGATAGTCGGTATCCAAGCTTTCGGAATTTCTAATCCGTTATCCCTGTTAATGTTGTTGGGGTTGAGGCTTATGTGGATTGCTTCTTTCACTTTGCTTGTGTACCAGTGTTTCTCCTTGTCAATGAACTTATTAGTTCTCAATATCTTCTTTGTAATGTTAATGAGTTTACCGAATTTCTAATTTGAGGGTGCAATTTCATCAATCCATATACTCATACGAGTTCAGAGCTTCAGGCGGAATATGGTCTGGTTCGGCGGCTTTTATTTCAAATTTTTGATTGCTCTTACTGTTTCCTCTTTGCTTTGTCGTTTGCAGCTAATAACTAGGTTAACTCCGGCTAGATAGATTTCTGTAGTGACGCTGGGCGTAAGTCCTATTTAAGCATTTCTTGAAATGCACTTTCCGTCTTTGTAACTGGATGCCTGTATAAGTGTATTGTTTAAAACCTTGCTTTCCGTATTTTTTATTTTAGTGGCGTCATTACATAGCGTTTTCTTTATTTCCTTGTATAAGTCTCTGTTATTACCGTACCGTTATCCTGGAACTCTCAGTTCGATAAAAAGAAACATAAATGAGCTGTAATCTTGTAATTTGTCTTTTTCGAGCACACATCTTGACGCATACATTGGCAATCCCTCGCAGTGATAAAGCCACATGGTAAACAGATTTTCTTGATGGAGCTAAACTGAACAGCTATAGTTTTAAATGTCTTTGAATTTCACAATTTCACTTTTTTACCCTGTAGGTATTCGTATCCCATTAAACTAAGAACGCATTTTATATAATTATAAACGAATTTATCTGATAAAACTTTAATCAGTTTTCAGTAACATAACTCTTGTTTTTTGATAAGTTTCATACGAAATCAATATATATTTTAGTTATTGTTGCTTTGCCTCGTTATTTATTCAAATTCTGACCAGTATCATTATATTTTAATTCATACCGTTGAAACTTTTTATCACGGAAATTCAACTTTGTTTTGTTGCTTTACAAGTTATAATTACGAACTAAAGCAAATTAGTAATTAAATTCTAAAACTCAAAGAAAGGGTTGTAGAATTTCCTTGAAAATCGCCAGTGAATCCACTCACTAAACAAATACACGGTGGTTATGTAAATTGTGACAAAGCTTTGGAACATCATCGAGTATTGCGTTTATAACAGTTCTAATTAAAATTTCTAAATGATAGTAGTTGGAATCGGAATTAAAAATGATTCAAATACTAAATAAAAAATATTTGCGATTTTGAAGTTTTGTAAAATTTGATAATCGTGGAAAAAAAGATGTTGTTAAGCAAACGCAGCTATTGACTTTGCCTTTTCGAAACATCTGCCTCCAGCTGAAAAACTACAAATATGTCGGATTTTGTAATGTTTTAATACTTTTTTCATTTTGCTGTTATCTGATTATACAAAATCTTCTTTTGGGTCACACAGCTGAACTTCGATTTCGGCTAATGCAACCCTCGAGCCAGCAACTTTACGCTCTGAGAGAAATTTCTGCCACTTTTTACTTGCTTTTCCTCTATGTATTGCTGAAAATAGAAACTCCGCCTCTGTTTCCGTAATAGTTTGTTTTCTTTCTCGATCTAACAGTGAGAATTCCCATTCCAGGTCTTTCATAAGAAAGTGGCGACGGTCCATTTCATTTAACACGTCGAGTACTTCTTCCATGAAACACAACTTACAGAAACATACTGTTTCTATCGATGCTTCAATTTGCCGTAAACTTAAATTATTTGCTGGCCGCAACTCCAGAAACATTTGTTGTAAGAGAGGTGCAGAAACATGATCCAGCTGATGTCCAATGTTTTTCAAGTAAGACAAAACAAGCGTAGTCTTATCTGCGTTAGTTGTCGTCTCAAATTTCTTCTCATTGTCAGAAAGAGACATATTTAAAGAAAGTGAACTAGTTTCTACATTTTGTTTTGCTTCAGCTTGAATTTGTTTTTTGTTGTACTGCCCAGCAGTAACTTGATGTCGTTTTTCATAAGAAAACGTTTTCAAGTGAACATGTTGAGTTGTAAAGTAATCGAGGTGTGCTTCATCCGATACCCGATACAAACACCTGCCTGTGACAAATGTGTGAAGACTGGATCTAACCTGTCAACTCCAAGAATTCTGTGAGTGACAAATTAAAAAAAGGTTATATTTATAGTTTTTTGAGAATAAAATACAGCTTCAGTCCTAAAACATTTTCTGCGTACTTCGATCATTTTCAGCGATGTCAATTGTGTTTCCATCTTCAAGATAAATTGTCGATCGGGGATCATTTCCATTTGTACATTGAAAATGTCGATAGCATTTCCAGTCCTACGATAAGAGTGTAAAATATAGAGCTGTGCACGATATTGTTGACAACAAGCCAACGGAACCACGACGTGGGCAGAGCATTGAGCCTTCCTTGATATTGTTGCTATTGTAATAGTAAGGAAAACATCTGATCTTAATGGTCTAGGAGATGCTCTTTCATTCATTCCTTGGGATTCCATCATATCGTGTGATGATATTGACTTGAGGGCAATTAATTTTCAAGATCCTGTACTTGTTGCAGTTCACATGCATATTCCTAAGATGAAGCTTGGATAGGCAAAGATGTTTCAAAATAAGTAAGGAAAAAAAGGCCTTATGGAAGCGACTGAAGGGTGATGGATCTGTTGAAGTGGCATACAAATTCAAGACAAGAGACTAAGAGGCTGATCTCATTTAAGTATAATCAGTATTTGAAGTCTCTGTCTGACAAGCTGAGGACCAATCCAAAAAGTTTGGGCTTTTCACTTTCTCAAGTTCAAGACAAAATGATTACCTAAGGTTATTAAATATTGGTGTCATGCAGCAAAGGATCCCTCTGAGAAAGCCTCCTTGTTTGGTGAGTTTTTAGCACTGCTTTTTCTCCAGAAACATACGACTCTGTGGGACTGCATAGCGATGAAGTTAATTCTGCCCCTGCTGCTGATGGAAAGTTCAACAACTCACAAGGAAGTTAAGCTAAGGTTATTCTCAGTAATGACAAACTGCGTCGGTGTTTCTACAGATACAGTTCTTTTTATGCATAAACTGCATCTCCACTATTGGGTAAAACTTATTTATTTTTAAAAAGAACTCTTGTTCTCAGTAAGCTTGATGTCAATAAAGCTATTGGAGTGGATGGGATATCAGCAAAGATTCTTAAGGAGTGTGCAGAGGAGTGATCCTATCCATTAACTTGATTATTTAACCTGTCTTTTGGATCAAGCAGAGCTTCCACTTTGTGGAAAAAGGCCAATGTCACTCCAGTGTTTAAATCTGATGCAAAGGATGTGGTTGAGAATTATCGATCCATCTCTCTGTTATCTATTCCAAGTATATGTCAGGAGAAGATTGTACAAAATATCATATATTCTCATATAGCTCCCTATCTATCTGATGGACAGCATGGATTTGTGATGGGTCTTTCACGTGTAACCCAGCTTGTTTTATCACATTATCACTGGTCCAAAGCCTTGGATAATAGGTTACCGGTGGATGTCGTGTTCTTGGATTTTGCTAAGGCCTTTAACAAAGTTTCACATGATTTACTTTTGCAGAAACTACAATTTTGGCATCTCTGGTTCTCCGTTGAATTGGTGTAAAGACAAACTAACCAATAGAGAAAAGAAGGTGGTCATAGATGGAAAAACTTTAACCTGGTCTGTTATTCCATCTGGAGTACCTCAGGGTCCATTCCTTGGGCCAATTTTTTTGTTATATTCATTAGTGTTTTAGCAAAGGTAGTTATGCCTGGAAACACATTTGGAACACATTGTATGCAGATGACTGTAAAACATCTAAAGTGTTAACTTGTCCGTCTGACTACACCTTCGTATTTTGACATACGGGTGAACAATCATCCCCTAGAGGAAGTTTTTGAATTGTCTGATCTTGGTCTAAATACCAGTAGTAAGTTTTCCTGGAATGCCCATGTTGATGAAATAACTAGTAAAGCTAACAAGATCCTCGGCCTTGTCAAAAGGATATGTAAGGGTATGAAGGATATCACTACATCAACAGAACATTGTTCTGTATACATTAGTAAGGTCTACAACTTGAATACTGTACTGTCGTATGGTCATTCCATACTGCTAGAAATATTATTAAGCCAGAAAAAAATCAGAGAAGAGCCACTAAGTTTATTCTGAAGACAGATAATGAGTACGATACGCGAAGAAAATAATTGAATTGTTTGTCTTTGGAAGATAGGCGCTTTTTGTTTGATGTCTTATTCTTTTATAAACCTCTTAATGGGTATTTAAGTATAGAAATATCCACATACATTCAATTTTATACTGATACTGATAGCTACCGCCTTAGGGGAAGGAATGAACTTACACTAAAGAGGAATTTCGCTAGAACTACTACTTTTAAAAGCAATTTCTTTAAGAGGATCGTGAATATGTAGAATGTATTACCATTGAAAGTACGTCAGACATCTAGCCTTACTAATTTTAAGAAGGGTGTAAGGAACTTCTTGCTGTCAAGATATGACAAAATTCTTACATTTTGAATTTTTCTTTTAAGTTAGTTTTAACGATAGATATTTATTTATTTTCCTATTTAATGTTTTTGTATTGTATATATTTGTATGTATATATTTGTATGTATATTTGTATATGTATGTATATATGTATGTATGTATATATATGTATGTGTGTGTTTGTGTGTATATATACATATATATGCAAAGTATATATACAATGTGCCCTATATATATTTTGTTTTAGGTGTCTGCCTTTGTATGTGGTCTATGACTCGTTTGTAGATTATCCTTTTGATGATGTTGTATTTATCATTAAACTGTTATAAATGAATAAATGGGTTTTTTTTCTCGAAACGTTGTAAAAACGAAGAACGAACTCCTCGTTGTCAATGTCATCATTCACGTTCAAAAACACAAGAGAGTTTTGAACTGATCTACCACTTAACATCTGTGTATGTATTTTAAAAATGCTCACGCTCTCCAATTCGAACTTGTGGTCGTTTTGATTTAAAATCTGAAACAAAAAAAATGTTGCAATCTCATTGCGATGGTAAAAACATTGTTTTGATCACTCGACCCAGCCCTCACATTGCTGAAACTCGTACTCGTGGTCTGTTCTAAAGGTCTCTGTTGGCCCTCTGGCTGACTTTGATTTTAGAGGGTACTAAAGTACAGACAGACTGAATGATTTTGTAACGAATATGTATTACCCGAATGAATAATTGTTTAGCCTATGTATTGAAACATTTACGTGCTGTAAAAGACAACAAGCATTGTTAGCATACTGTTGTGATTGTAGAACTAATTCATGTAAGTAATCAGGTTTAGTTGCTTTGTCAATAAACGCTGTACTGGCTGCGCTCCACGGCACAGTTCATTGCCACACTCCAGTTTGTTGTTAATCCCTTGCTTTGTCGTTTCCCTTGCGGAAAACAGTCATCAGTGAACCTATGGGTATCCTAGCTAAGCGTAATGCATCAATCGGGGTGACCCCCCCCCCGGCCCTGGTCATTCAGTTACAGTTTGTTTCAGTTTTCAATTTATTGTATTTTTGCAACACAAGTATATACATCTACAAAATTCATTAGAAATTACACCTTAAGGAAGCAAAGAAAGCCCACAAGAAACCAAGATTCTTATAAATACGGACCTGGACTCGCTCTAAATAAAGATTGATTATATCTAAAGAACGTCCTATTTAACACTATATAACATAATAAAGATAATTTTTAAAGAAAGCACACAGACAGGACAACCACAAGGATGGAACAAAGCAGCAAGTAGGGAAAAGGGAGAGTTTAATTCAGAACAAATATTTTTACTTTTGTTTTAAACGAGGAAATATTTTTGCTATTTTGAATATCATTAGGTAAGGAGTTAATTTTCGTCCACGAAAGCCGAATGCCAAACTGTCTAATATTCGTTCTGCAATAATATATGTGAAATGAATTAAAGTTTCTAGTGTTATAAGAATGAAGCTGATTAGTTAATAAAAACATTTCATTAAACATATTAAGCAGAAAACCTTTTTTAAATAAATACATGAATTTTAAGGTGTGAAAACTATAAATATCCTGAAACTTTAGAATTTCTAAACTTTTGAATAAAGTTTTGTGTGGTCATCGTAATCACTTTTAGATATAATTCAAATTACTTTCTTTTGTAATAAGAATATATTGTTTAGATTTGAAGTGTACGTTGTTCCCCAAACAGGAACACAATATACAAGGTAGGGGTAAACTAGGCTATAATACAATGTACATAATGATGTAGAGGAAAGGCAACAACGCGCTTTAAATATTACTCCCGAATGAACTTGGAAATTTTACAAGCAACGATAGAAGTACGAGATCAGTTCCAAGACAAAGTTTCATTTATTACAACGCCTAAAAGCGTGATTTTTCGGACCCGTTCAATAACACACTTATTAATGTTGATATTGAAATCAAATTTTTGCCTTTATTGCCTTGGTTTGAAAAGTATAAAAAGTATAAAACTGGCATTAGTATAAAATATAAGTATTAGGCGACGATAGGTTGTTTAGCATTGCTAATGCCCTGTCAAGCTTTTAATGACGCGCCAATAAGTTTGGGAATTCCAGACATCCTATGTTATTAAAACTGCTTTACCGATTATGCCTTCTGCTGCCTCCAAAAACAACTTAATTTTACGCAGAATATTATAGTTTGTTCAGCTTGGATCTCTCTCCCTTATTAAGTGATCTTCGCTTCTTACTACAAATTTATTGCGAGGTTTTAATTGCTGCTCCTACTTCTTTTTGAAAAATTAAAGATTTGCCACCTTCCCCAATTTGTACAAGGGCATCATGTAAATCAAAAAACCCAATATCATATATACTACAGAAAAAAAAAAGAAACAAAATATACACTTGCAATTTCGGTGCATTGTTTCGTCAAAACTGTCTATCTTCTGCTCTATTCCCTGCCAAAATTTAACAATAATAATCTAAACACTTGGGATCCGGCTCTGCATGGCGGCACAGATTACATACTGAATCCTCGTGTAACCCCCGCCTAATGAGCGGGGTTGGAGTAGGGCAATTACATTGACTGGCCAGTGCATTATTTTTCTCTCATTTTCCAGGTTCATACTTTGTGTACTGATATGAACTTGTTCCATACTTTCATACTTTGTGTATTGGTTTGAACTTGTTTTTATTGTGTCGCGTTTTTAATATTTCAATGACTTCCATCTCATTCATCTCCAGTGCGAAGCGATTTTCGCCGGCCGTCATTTTTTCCTGAATAAAATTTAAAACTTCACTGGCTACCTATAGTTTCATACTGTATCAACTACAAAATAATAATCTGGTTTTTAAAGCATTGCATAATCTGGCGCCGTCTTATCTGATCGAAATCCTACAAACAAAGTCTACTACACACTACTCCTTACGTTCCAACCAACCAGTGCTACTTCAAGTTCCTCAAACTAAACGTAATACCTTTGGGAACCGGTCATTTGCTGTGGCCGGCCCCGGGGTATGGAACTCCCTACCAGCCGAGATAAAATCGTGCTCGTCAATAGACACTCTTAGGCTAAACTTAAATCTCACTATTTTAAACTAGCCTTTTAATCCTTTCTTTTAGACAATATATATTCTATCATTTTTTGATTAGTCTATTTTAGTACATTTTCCATGTCAAGCACTTTAGAATATTTTTAAATAATGTAAGAGCTATAGAAATATTTGTTTATTATTACTGTATCATCATTATTATTATTATTATTATTATTATCATTAAAACTATTTTTTAATTTTATGATGATGCATATGCTTACCATATTTGTAGATTATGGTATATTGGCTCATATACCATAATGGCCTAGCCAATAAAAAATCTTGAATTGAATGATCCAATAATCCAGTTTTTAATAAATTTTATGTATTTAACCTATTATGAAAAATCCCTCAAGGAGGTCAAATCAATTAAAACAAGATTTCTCACCTAAATGATTCCGTTTTGTGACTAAAGGCTGATTTTCACGAGCGACGAAGAAGAAGTCGGAATCCGAAGCGCAGAGCGATACGATGTTGTGAAACTCAAACTGTCGGAGTCGGGGCAGAATACCAACTCTGCTTATAACCACGTCAGCATATGATCCTGCAAACTTCATTGTCAGAGTCGGAAGCAGGAGCGGAAGGATAAAGCCCCATGTCATTTGGACTGAACTCGGAGGGCTCGAGAACTGCCAGTGATTGGTTGGTTTTTCCGCTTCTGCTTTCGACTCCGATAATAAGTGACGGAGTCATAAGCGGAGGCAAACGAAAATGTTCTGATTTCTCCGACTCCGTCGAACTTAATAGGACTCCGATCTTTAATTCACTTGGCCATACACGCTCTTACGACTCGGACGCTAGTGAAAACCAGGCTTAGGCGTGTTGTAGGCAAAACAGTGACGGGGCCGAGCGGAACGGACGCGAAAAATGCAAATTGGGGAAACGTGTTTAAGACTAGCAAATAGAGAATTCGCACAAAATACCATTGCGATTAGAATGTAAACCAACAAAGCTCTAGTTTCTGTTTTGTAAGTTTTTTTATTTGTCATGTGCTTATAATCAGTTGCAAACTCCAATAACTTATAATCAGTTGAAAACTCCAATAACTTATTAGGAAAAACAATAAAAACAAATGTTCCACAAATTCTCGTTTGATAACAGTAAATTAAATATGAACTAGACGCGTACACACGCGTTTACTCGGGCTACATAATGCTTGGATTCATAATTATGTTCTAAATTTTATTTATG
>JAOTRI020165598.1:0-19820 GCA_028564885.2 Zoanthus sanctaehelenae
TCCGCTCGGGCGCAAATGATGCTACTCGGGCCACAAATAAACAATATGCCCTCCAAAAGTCTAGTTATTGTCCTATTATAAGCGTTTACCCTTTAATGAAACTAGTTAACAAAAATAACTTCCTCCAAACAGTAAGGTTAAAGTTTAGTTAGTTCGCTTCTTAATTTCTGTAGCTCATTATGTTTATTGCTGTCGCAGCGTAGCGAAGGCTGAGCAAGGTAGCGACTGTCATTTGGCCCGGGGCAAAAAACTTTAATTTTTACCCGTGATGCAGCATATTTTCATTAAACGTCTTCCTTTGCGCCACAATAAATACCGAACGTTCCCTGATATTTCTTCGTGGTCAAGCGTGCTCATGCCGTTAGAGGACTACGCTTTGCTCACTTTTTGTTAAGATTTTGGCTTTCGTTGGTACATTTTTATTCTGATCTGTTTCACCAGTTATCATTAATTGTTTTTTTATGTAACATTTCAAAAACGAGTGGGAGTGTTTCATCGCGATTTCTAAGTATGAGAAAACAGATGAAAGCACGAGACCGCCTCGGTTGAGTGCTTTTATTGTTTTCGAGGTTTTTTTTCAATTATTTCTCTACAGAAACAATATAAAATTATGCATTGTTGTCTTTTCCATTTCCATGAGAATGCGTCGTAAGGGTGATTTGTTGTATTCAGTCGGCACTCAATGTATATTCGTGAGCATTTGATTTTAATTATCCTATAGTTTGGCATCGCACCAAATTTGTATTCCACAAGCGATGTGAACTTGAAATGAATTGCATATTGTATTTGCCATAGCCAAAGAAAGGTTTCGCTTCCACGAGGGGGATTTGAACGTGATTATCAACATGCAAGGCAGCAATTTAGTAGCTATTAGGTAAACTAGCTATGTACATAAACTACCAAGGATAACTGACAACGAAAATTTCAAGATCATGAGAGGTTTAAATTAGAAGTTAACGAAGTTATAACACTGAACATACCTTAAACTCATTGTTGAATAAAATTGCACCGGACTCGACTTAGTATTTCTTGCGTTAATTGTCTTGCTTCTGTGGCCATTTCCTCCGTGTAGACATCGTGTGGAATCTTAGGGAAGCACATTCGGTCTGGATAGCGCATTCGTGCCGAGCCTACGAGCAAGTTTTCCAGTTTGGAGGCATGTCTCGAAAGCTCTTCGTCGTCCAGCCAACTGGCATTTTCCATCAAATTGTGTAAATTGGATTTGTTTGCATCCTTTGAATACTGCGCTGCTTTCAATGCTTTCTCTGCAGCCTAAAGATGTGCGATTTATAGTTAACAAGTATACCAGAGTTTATGATATAGCTACGATAATACGCCCGCTCTGATTGGTCGAAAATCTATGCCTTATTACACCGATAAAGTCATGGTTTTCTCTTGCTTGTTTTGCTATATCATAAAAGCATTAGAGCACAACTTTCTGATTTTATCCGCAAAAAAGAGTCCTTGTGATGATGGGAGCGACACTCTAAATGTTGTAAAATGGCATTGGCCTGCGGCTCGTAATTTTACAATGATCTCGTGTCTCTACCAACATCACGCGTGCTCTATTTCACCGATAAAGCCATGCTCTAATGCTTAATTAAAGGCTGATTTTGTAAGTCATATTTAAATGGACGTTAATGCGCATGCACGGTACTAAGTAGTAGATTGTTTTACAGATGCGTTGGTAGCACTATAGGTGACAAAACGTGTCGTTGAAGGAAGGGGGGTGACAAAATGTGTCATTGAGGGAAGGGGGGGGGGGGGTGACAAAACGTGTCGTTGAGGGAAGGAAGAGAAAAATCAGAAATTAGATTAGCATTGGTTTTTGGTAATCGTCCTTCCCATGACACTGGATTACAAGCGCAAAGCCCGAGGAAATCAAGTCAAAGCATCGAAGTTTTCCGAATGTGCGTATGTAACAATAGAATATCCTACGCAGCCAATCAAAACACAAAGATAGACAAAGTTCAAAATCTACGAACAGTACGACGATTTCCCCATTGTTCGCGATAGTGAACGAAATACGCGAGTACCTAGTGGTCTGTCAGCGCTACAAACACACGCTGATAACAGTGATAAAAGCACACTCGGTGTCATTTGCAATTGTATAGCTACAATTGTAATTTTAAAACACTTATAGTAGGACTCGTGCTGCAAGCGCAAATTCCAGTGTTAAAAATGTTTTTCTTGAATTATTGTAATTACAAGCTGGACTTTACTAAGATTGTAACAAGTTTATGAACTAAATGGCTCTGTAATTTGAGGTGCGTTTTTACATTTTATAACGTTTGCTTCTCGCAGTTTTCATATTTTGTTTCTGATCGACCAAATAAACGGTTACAAGGCTACATTTCAGCTTTTAAAGTTTTAGCTTGATTTTTACGACAACATTCGAAACCTAATTTGACAGGGCGTAACAAACAACGCTCGACAAATGTTCTATTTCCATATTTTTCCCGTTGTATAACTCCGCAGTAGTCACATGACATGCGCATACTTAAGGCGCCTATTTTTACAATGAGTCATTAACTTCGCTACAAGTTAAATATTACTACTAAATTAAGTTGAGCAAACGTAGTCGGAATTTCTAAGAATCTTCCTTTAAAAATATCATCTATCTGTTCTTTTTCCAGACCGAGTAGTTTAGTTGATTTCTGTATTGATTTCTTATGTATAAATTTAAAACTTTCGGAGAAAACTAAAAATAAAAACATTTTCATTTTTCGCGAATGGTGGATTCAAGATCGAAAAAAAGTGAAGGCTCGCGACAGAACGTGGTGGAGTGTCAAAAACAACAACGCAATAAGGCAAGGATTGAGGACAAAGATTTGGCTCAACAAAAAAGTGCATTCTACTAGGAAGATTTTGAAATGAACCAAAGGAAAAGTACTTACGGCGATCGATTCCGAAATGGCTATAAATTTATTTGTTTTCACCTAAGATGGCACGTCAGAAAAAGTATTATTCTCTTTAATTCACTTCATTTCTCTGAGTCCAACCTCACTTGCTTGAGTCTTGTTCATCTATAGACTCGATAAATGATCTTGCGTTTGCGGTTCATTTTTTAAAATATTGACCATATATACTCCTTGCAAATGTAATTCTCTGAGTTTACACTGAATTTTCAAAAGATGAAAAAAAAAACCTTTTCCGGTGACAAAACACTTACAAAATAATATATAGAAGTATGAATTGAAGTTGAATGCTCAGAATTTTTTTCTGAGAATTCAACTCGAGTAACACTTTCTTTCTCACTTACAAAATGTTGTGCAATATTTTGCCTTGCAAAGCCATCCCAAGCTTTTTTATTCCTTTTTTGCTCGAACAAATTATATTGAATTATCAAGTTTCTAAACCTGAATTTCGGAAGAGCTGTGACACGAAAAATAAACGATTAACAAGGAGTAGTAATAAACAAACAATGAAAATGATGATCACTTCGAAAAAACGAAAGTCCAGTTTCAATAATATGCAAGACCAGAACTTATCAGGAAAATAAATTACAAACAATAGAAAATACACAAAATATAGAAAAGAGCTTTTTAAAACCACTTTCTTCTTACAACTTAGTGTTAAACTTTCTCACTTGATATTCAAGTAGAACGGTGCGATAGTATTCTTACTACCGTTCAAAAGCTACATATAACAAATCTTAAAATGAAAAAACCCGTGAAAAAGTACTGGCATAATGAAACAATGCAAACAAAAAGAACAGTAAAAACGACAATAACTAACCTGGTGACATTTGAAACAGTCTCATTCATAGGACATTCCACTTCCAACTACGTCATTACTAACCTGGCGGCATTTGAAACAGGCCCATTCATAGGACATTCCACTTCCAACTACGTCATTACTAACCTGGCGGCATTTGAAACAGGCCCATTCATAGGACACTCCACTTCCAACTACGTCATTACTAACCTGGTGACATTTGAAACAGGCCCATTCATAGGACACTCCATTTCCAACTACGTCATTACTAACCTGGTGACATTTGAAACAGGCCCATTCATAGGACACTCCACTTCCAACTACGTCATTTGCAGCTGCAGTTAGATCAGCTTCTGCTTGATGAAACCATCTTTTACCCTCGCTCGGTTGAGGATTAGGTCTGCCAGTGAAGGTAAAAGTAGGGTGATCCCGCTGTTCACGATGACTGGAGGCACGAGTGTTCCATGAAGAGAAGCATGAAGAGGTAGAGGACCCCTTTTTTGGTTTCGGGTCGACCCTTTCAAGTTTGGCAATTTCAGATAAGATGTGCTTGACAACTTCTGTGCATAAACTATCATTTCCTTCATTCTTATCTGGATGCCAAGTAAGATAGAGGCGCCTTATTATTTTCATTTGCTTTTTTTCTGGAAGTTTCCATGCTTCCTCTAGCAAATCCGATACTTCATTCATTGTCTGCTCCAACGTTTCGCATACACTCGGTTTTGGGCATTCGTGTTTCATTTCACCCTGATATATCTCTAGTGTCGTACTCGAAGCTTCTTTAGCACGATGAAACTTGTAAAGATCAACTGCTTCAGCGACAGCAGTTTCACCATTTCCAACATTGATTTTGTACTTCTTTGTAAGATAAGAACTCCCTTTATCGCCATCAAAAACCTCTCCTATGATTATTGCATAGACGTACGTTGGAGTTCCCTCTTCTTGTTTTAGGCTGGGGTCTTCTAGTTCGTATCCAACGTACTCTCCTGGTTCAAAGTCTTCAAAATTGTTGATTAAAAGATGATGATCCTCAATATGGATAAATGAACCTGGTAGTGGTAGGGTCGAATTTTCAGAAATATCAATAGAGTCGTCCTCACGAATGCCACCGTCATCTAAATACAGTTGTATCTCGCTGATTTGACATGCGAGCATTAGTGGGAGATGGATAGATGATTCCCTCAATAATCCATTTGTTATCGCACTTATCACTTCTGCTACTCTTGCCAAAAGGGTTCTATCTTGTTTTTTATGCACAAGTGACTGAATGTAGATTGTCCAGATTTCTCTTCCAGAAATTTGTACTTTTTCTGCAAAACAAGTTGTTTCCTTTTCGGTATCTGGAAGACACGTGCCTTTGTAATTAAGACATGTAACAAGATTCTGCACTTCATTGACTTGAATGTACTGCAATGCTTCCTTCACTTTTTCAATAACATTTGCATTCGTCTTAATTCCGGATCGTTTGTCTTCGTGACGTATAAGGCGAACGACACCTTGAACAAATTGATTTGAAACCAGCAAATTCTGTAGATCCGAAGGTTGTTCTACGCTAACTATTGACCTCTTGGGGTTTTCAATAAGTGCTTCATTCACTAATGCAGTTAGCATTTGTGGCTGCAGCTCTTCTGGCAGTTTTAACACCATCTCTTCAAAGTTGCCTTTCAAATTACACTCCTTTAGGTCAACCAAAATATATTCGTCCAAGACTTTAATGCGTCCACGAAAGTGTGGTGCGTTATCAAATACGATACTTGATGACTTCATCAGAAATATTGGTGGACTTTCTTTATCGCGATCTTGTCTTTTTGCAGGAAGAAACAATGTGGGAACATTTAATGAGGAGTCGTCATGAATCTTCTCAAACAGTCCTTTAACAGCCTTGTAACACTTTGCAAGTTCATTTGGATTGAGTTTCTTCACCTTGGTTTCTTCTCCCTGTACTTCAGTATGAATCATATGCAATACCATTGCATACTGGTCTGCAGTTACGGTATTAACAGACCCAAGCTCAACGAAGAGCTTTTCATAGCTACCAATATCAGGAGGAAGTTTAAAGAGATATGGTGCAATTTCATCTTCCTTGAGAAAATCAACAACGATTTGCCTGGGGAGAACAAAACGATTTTCCTCTTCAACCATGACACACTTAGCTGTCTTTAAACGTTCAAATGTATTATTTTGAGAAACATTTTTAAGAAACTCGTAAATTTCTTTCATGACATATTTTAACAAAGGAGATTTTTTCAAGCTCCCCTGTTTTGCATGACAGTTACATAAATTCAGACAATGCTCAATAACATCACCTGGATTTGGAGTTTCCAATATTCCAAGCTCTTGAATTACATCGTTTGCATATGTTCGTGTGCGGAGTAAGGTCGCTCTTGGATTGATTATTTGTGGAAGAATACTTACAGAACTCCATGTGATGTTCTGATAAGTTTCTAAAAGAGACCCATTGAAACAAATGTAAGAAGAGTAGTTGTGTGGCGGAAACAGTGCCTCGAGATCTGGTCCAATTTCAGCTGGATAAATAAAGCGAATATTGCATATTTGTTGAAGAATACTGTTTGATGTCAAGTCTTCTCTCTGAAAAAGATGAGACAGCAGAACTTCAGATTTATTCTTTGTTTGTTCACTTCCATTTGTTAGTGCCTCTAATTCTACTTGTTTTGCAAAGTCAAGGAATTTGTCTACCGTTACTTCATAAATCAGACCAATTTGGCATAGAAAGTCCAACCATTTTGATTCGTTGAAAGGTTGAGGTGGAAAAGATCCTGAATCTCCAAGCATTGTAGTGAAAACAGTGTTTCGAGGATCGTAAAAACAACATGCCTCGAGAAATTCACCGATTCTAGATGGAATAAGTCGCAAAGGTCTCAAATTTGCAAGCAGTTTTTGTCGTTCAAAATAGTCAGTTTTTGACTTTAAGAGCTGCTCTCTCAAGTGATCTAGATGTTTCATTCTTCCTTCAAAACTCATATCTTCAAAATGCTGAAATATGAACTGAGTGTAGACTTCTGTTTCTGTTAAAACTTCACATCCTATATAAGTATACAGTTCTTTCAGATAATTAAATGACTTGAGAAATACTGTTCCCGTACTCTCTATCCACATACCCAGATCGCAACCTGGAACAGTTTGAGGCACCACAAAAGCTTTTAAACCGTTTATTTGAACATGATCTCCCTGAACAGTTTCATAAAATGGAAGTCGGCGAAGCATTGCTATATCCAAGCCATCAAAACCTTGACTAAAGTAGTTAAGAATTGTCCGAAAATCTCTAAAGTCTGGCACAATACTCAACTCTCTTGTCAGACGCTCAAGAAGTGACACCAAAACAGTAGAGTGAACGTTTACTGTAGCTACCAGACATCTTGCAATTTTCCAGCTGTCATACCCAAATTCTTCGCCTTGAATTGCCACGTAGTCGAGTTGTGGAAGATCAAATTTTCTCAGTACTTCTGCTATGCGATGGCTGGTAGGTTCAGAAAGATCAACCACAGTTTCTGACTTTCCAAACGGAACAAGATAATGATCAGTTACTGGTGGCAATATGTTTCTCGTTTCCATTGCGGGAAGAAGACACCAATCTCTTAAAGATGTTAATTCCCTAGTTATGTAGTTTCGTAGTTTTTCATCATTTTGGTAGCGTCTTAAAATCTCTTTTAATTCATGCTCCAAAAAACGCCACACCCATTGCAACCACATGTTGTAGGGACTTGCTGGGTTCCAAGGTACTTTTGTAGTACTTGTACATAGTTCTGGGAAACGTTGTTGAGGAAGTAACTCGGCAAAATCTTGAATTCTGAACTTCTTAAACAACGGAATTGCTTCTTCCCTTACAGTGGAAAATATATTGAGCAAGGCTTCGTGAACAAACTCGTGCCAACTTTCTGGAACAATGCGAAAATAAGGAGTAAGAAACTTTCGTTTTGAAGTATCAAAAACCTGAATAGTCTCATCTTGCGTCAACAGCAGAGGAAGACCGTGCAATTCTTGTGTCAATGCATCATTCTTCATGCAGTACCTAAGAACTGACACTAAATTCGAAACCTTTTCGAATGGTGTATTCTTAATATTTGCAGGCAGTTTTCCGACTATACAGAGCGGAATGCTTGAGGTATGAGTCTTAAAAAACGTTTTCAAGGTAGCTGGAGATAGTTGCTGAGAGTTTACGGACGACTCAACAAAGTTCCTCAGTAATGAAAGAGGTGCCTCAATCAGGTTAAAGTTAAGACGAAGAAGAACGTCCTCTAATTCTTCTCTTTTTGTTAGATCTTCAGAGCTAGTAATAGGATGAAGATCTGGATCACTAAAGAATGCTTGGTTGTTTCCCTCTCCAGTGGGAGGGAACCATGTGATCTCAACTGTGTTTTGTTCTTGCGTCAACCTCTTTCTTGGTTTGCCAACTGCAAAATCTCGAACAACGGGTAAAAGCCTCATTTGAGTTCTTTCTATACAATGATATACTTCTTTTGCTGTCTCTGACCAGTAGATATCCTTCAACCTTATAGATGGGAAAAGCTCTTGATATTTCATTAATAGAGAGCACACATCTTCACGCTTGTAAGGCACTGTGGTTTTGTTCTCATCATTCACAAAAAGGCCCAGTACATTTCTAACTTGTGACAACAGAGAAGCATAACATGGAGCAAGAACTCTGCTTAGCAACAATTTGTTCCATTCTTTACCTACAGTATCAGCCTTCAAAAGCCCTCTCCTACCTTCATGATCTAACACAAAGTGTCCATTGATGTGAACTGGTAAGTCCGTGACTTCTGGAAGAGGCAAGAAACAGAATGACTTCATTTGTTTCTTTTTTGCAAATGACGATTTTATGCATGACGCCACTCCTCCTCTTGGAAGTAGGGCTAAATCACCCCTACGGAATGCCTCGGTTATGGTGAGTGGAATATCAGTGCCATTCTCAAATCCAACTCTCTGTATTATAAACCACTTCTCACTTTTCTTTCCGTCACTTAGTTCAAGGGAATACGAAATTTCTTTTTTTTCCAAATCAGTAAAACTTGCTTCACCACTTTTAATAGCTCTTCCTATTTGCTTGACGTAATCTGAAAACCTTTCACGCTCTATGGCATCCTCGTCTTTTATGACCGCTTGAACAGTGTACACGTCGGAAAGCTTCCCGTCGCATTCATTCACTTTGCACAATGATATCTCTTGTACGTTGTTCACAAAAAGTAATACCTCAAATAACTCCTGCTGAAGCTCATTCATAAGTTTGTTTATTGCTGTCACATCTACAGCTTCATTTGATATTTTAGACTTCCTAGCCATTTCTGAAGAACGAAGAGGGAACCGAAACATGGTTGCATTGTCAACGGGAAACCCCAAATATTCCAAATAACAAGGGAAAACATCTGTGAAAGTATTTCTCAGAGAAGAAACATCAATCATCATACCGGGTTCTTCCTTTGTGCTCACTGGGACATAGTTGCAATGGGGATCAAATGCACATAAAACTTCGCCTATTTCGTCGCTTTTGCTAAGGAAAGTTGGTACATCTGTCAAATGATACACAGCATTGAAACCTACACCATATTGACCAGTCTTGTTTGGATCGTCCCCCTTACTTCCTTCGCCCAAATTCTGTATACCATCAAGATCAGTTTTGGTAAAAGGTTTGTTATTGTAAACACATAAGGCAGGACCTTGAAGCGGTTTCCAACTGTCTTTAAAAACACGTTCATCGGGATGCTGTCGGGGATCTACGATGAAACAAATTTTGGTGGCTTGAGCATCATCAGCATTTTGTAAAAGCTCTTTCAATATTTCCTTTTGAAATGGATAAGTTGTAAGAAGACGTTTAAGGCGGTTAGTCAATTTCTCCTTTTGTCCAAATGGTATGACAGTGTAGCATCGACGCAAGGTTTCCTGTCGACAAGTGTTTACTCCAAGGGTAATCGCGTGTTCTGGTGGAATGTCTTTGTGGACATATCTAACCTCCTTTTCGTCTGGCATCCATAAACAGTCCTTGACGCACAAATCTCCTGAAGGATAAAGTATATTTGCACTTGATGGTAGGTATATGGGGTTTAACACTTCTATGTCATTCTTGTTTTCTTTATCTGAAATACATTTTTGAAGTTCGGTCGCCAATATTACTGCAATTCTATGACGTTCTGCATCGAGTGAGCTGTCTCCGTATTCGTTCTTCATTTTCCGCAGAGACTCAACTAAGTCAAACTTTGTAAAAGACACAGATACCCCAGCTAACATCATCAGTTTCTTAAACTTTAAAAATTCGCTAGGAAGCTGGTTTAAGAAGGGATTGCAATTGTGTGGAAAATTTAAGGCAACTTGTTTAGTACTGACAAAGTGGCCTTTTACAAAAACAAATGGTAAACCTGTTGATTGAATTTGTTTCAAATCGTCTTCGATACACTTAACTTCGTTTTGGAGGTGATCATACACATTATCACAAATCTTTGTGATTTCTGATATTGATTCCGAGTTATTCACATCTAGGTTAGCTTTCTTAACTGCTATTTCTAACTGTTTCCAAATGTCTGTCAACTTGACTTTCTCTTCTTGAATCTTCAGGAATCTTAAAACATTGTCACATCCTTGAATATTTGAATCATTCAAGATAAGCTGAGTACAGCAAACCTTGTACATAGATTTCTCAGGATATAAATCTTTGGCAGCCGCCAGCTGTAGTTCTTGGCTATTCAGTTCATCACCTTTCCACTTCAATGGAAATTTTCGTGGCTTTGCCATGACAGGAAGAAACTTGACTTCAAGAAATCTTTGTCGGACATCATCCAGTGTCATTTCACTCCCATCTGTTGCATCTTCTAGTTTTCCAGAAATCAAAAGAATCAATTGTTTAATTCTTTTTTTGGCATTTTCAGGGTTTCTGTACATCAACGCCTGCACGGTTTTAGTCCTTGCATGAAGTTCCTCCCAAGAAAGATTTTTTGCATCAACCATCCCAAGTACGTCAAGTTGCAGTAAACAACGCTTTGAAAGAAAGGATTTTCCATGAGGGAACCGATTATCTTCTGGTTCGTACAAAAGTTTTGTCTCATTGTTAGGATAAATGAGTTCTCCTGGACATTTAAGGCAATCTCCACTTGGTGAAACAGGTATGCAAGGCGTTTTTCTCATGACTTCGTTCAATTCCTGGTTGTCTTCATTTAAAGCGTACAGTGTCAAAGAATCCCGAATACCTGGAGCAATGTTTTTGATGTTTGGGAAAAAAAAGGTTTCAAAGAACCTGTGCTTGGTGACTTTTACTTCTTGGAAAGCTTTTGTTATACGTATGCTTTCCTGGCCTGATTGCAAGATTTCATCAGGTAAGTCAACAACAATCTTTTCTTCTCCTTTAAATTGCTTCAATACATCAAAAGCAGCGTCTCCTATAACTTTGCGGAACTCCGGATCTAAGAACAAAATCTGCTTGACGTCAACCCATTTTTCACCGTCAGTAAATAACTGTGGTAAACCAGGTGAAGCCAAGACACACTCATAAAATGATTGTAGAAGAGGCTTAAAATTTGGTTCAATGCCACTTGCCGTGGGCCAGAGACGATAAAAGCGGATAGCAGTATCACTGTTTAACATGATGACTTTTTTGCAATCTTCAAGAAGACCTACGTAGGCCTTGCAAACAGCTTCTTGTAACAGCTCCTTGTTCCAGTCAGCGCCGATTTCCATTTTATCATCTTCAGTCGATTCTCTCAGATGTTTTCTGTTCGATGTGACAGCAAAACCACCGTTGATATGGATTGGAAGCCCGCTAAAAACTGGTAGGGGCAGATAACAGAATACGTTTCCTGGAGGATTGCCATCGTTGCTAACAAGAGGACTAGGGAAAAACACAGAACCGTTTTCTTGTAAAAGTGCAGCCACACCAGCTGATGGGCGAAGACTTTTGTTCATCAATGCCTTCTGTAACAGCTCTTTGCTTCCTCCACTGGAAAACAAAAGCCAATGTTTCACATTCAAAGTTTCTAGTTTACTTTTGTCAGCGAAAAAACGATGGCCACTATCTTCAATAGAGGATCTCATTTCAACAATCATAGATGCCTGTAGTGTTTTAAAGGAACTAGTTTCTTTAGTTCTGTTTTGTTGCTGCACTGCTGACAATGCTTTCAGAAAATTGCACTGTCGCAAAAAGTTTTGCTCTTCTTCTCCAAGTTCAACTGCTGAAGGAGACAACATGAAAGGCACATTAAGTTCTTGTAGGATTCGAAATGGTCTCTTAACCACCTGAAACAATTCTATTGCCTGAGATGCATCCTTACATTCCCTTGGTAAATGATATACTGTAACCTTTAGTACATTCTGGGTAAACAATAGAAGTGATTCAGATCCACGAACAAAAATGTTTAACAACTCTTTAACCTCTAAGTCACCATAGTGTATTTTCTTGACTTCACTCTGAATAGCCAGGGATCGACTTCGCAGAGGAAACCGAAAAAGAGTTCCATGATAATACAAACTACCTGATTCGGGACTCAAGTCACAGCTAAATACTCCATTGTAAGGTTTGAATTGGTCATGAAATTTTCTTAAGATTTTTTTGAAGGAGGGTTTTTTCAAATCAAACTTCAGACCTGGTTTGGTCTTGTCTTTAATGGCCTTTCCAAGGTGCGTGGTGTGGGGGTCAAATATAACAATATTGTTCCTGCTTATGAAACTTGGTACATCTGTTAGATTGTAAACGGCATTGAAACCAAGGCCAAATCGTCCAATCTTTTCACAATCATTCTCCTTGGTACCTCCGCTGAGTTTAGTAATGTTCTCAAAATCTCCATCGCTGAAGGTGGCATCATTATATGCCCAAAATGCTGGCCCTTGCCACTCTTTCATTCCATCATCAATCAAATGTGTTCTTGCATCTTCGTTAGCTCGTTCGTCGTACATTAACTTAACCTCAGTGGCTCCTGCATCATCTGCATTTTGGATAAGCTCTTTCGGTACGGCAAAACCATCAGTGTATTCTTCCAGAAGTCGATTAAGCCTCCTTGTTAAAGGTTCCGACTGCCCAAAATCTTCTCCAAGCCCCATTTCATCTGAGTCCAGGACACGAGAGATTAAAGATGGTACTCGAAGGCTTTCTATCGTGTTCAGTGGAACATCTCTGTGCACATACTTCAGTGCAACATCTTCATCTTCCTCCAAATCGGAAATATTGGAACCAAATTTGAGCCTTTCAGGGTCACAATAAGTGCAATCACTTATCGGGGCAAGTAACAATGTTTCATTATCTTTGACATTGACAGGAACAAGAATTTGCTCGCGGACTTCGTTGTCTTTCAGCTCGTTTAAGATATTGATTACTAACTGTAAATCATGTTTCACGACAGCTTTTTCTTCCCCGCTGCTGCTGTCATATTTATTTTTCATTGTATGAAGAACATGCACCAGGAGATTTGCATCTTGGTTAACCTTTACACCCAGGTTTTGAAACATTTCAGAAAATTGTTTTACCTCAAGAGGAAGCTCGTGGACATAAGGGGAAAGATCGGTTAACGGTTTTTGAATGAGTATCTCACTAGGAGATGAAAAACCATTTCCATTCCAAATCCATTTAACGAGATCGAGTTCCTTTAGGGTATTTTGTACATCCGATGTAGACACGCTGCTAAGGTACTGATAAATCTCAGGAACCAAAGACATGAAGCTGGCCTTTTCCTCGGGAACAAAGGACGAAACAACGTTACCCAAGTGTCTTACAACTTCTTTTAGCGGTGGATCCCTATCCCAACCAAAGAAACGCGCAAGATCAGATGTTTCTTCTACTGGCACAATGGGTCTTACTGTTCCAACAAGACTTACCAACCGTTTTGAGTTCAAAATCAAACCGCTAGGTTTTTCAAAGAGACAGTTTTCCGTCTGATACATCGAAAGACCATCAGGATAGTAATCAGGTTTTTTCATTGCTTTTATTACCCATGGTATTTCCAACAGTTCAGCCAATAACGTTGTCCCAGAAGTCACACGTGTTTCAAGCAATTCTGGCGTTTTGTTGAGATAATGTAAAATTGCCTGAGACTTGAGTCTAGCTTTAGTGACATCCTTAAAATTTGCAAGTATCTTCACACTTTTAAGAATGTCATTAGCTGTGATAGCATTGTCTTTCTTAAGACCGAGGTCTAACAAAACTCCAATAACTTCATCATCTTTGTAACTCTGGGAAGGAAAACGACCAGCTTCTTCAAAAAATATATTCTGGAGAGTTTCTGATTTTGGATTGAACAATTCGGAAACTTTCACACGCTTTGATCCAGTACCACTAAGGACAAACGACAATTCCTTTAACATTGTTGAAAACGATTCATCTTCTGCACGGTACTGTGGCACATGTTGGAGAACAAAAAACATTAGGTTATCAATTTGGTCTTGTGAATACTTTCCATCACCTAAATCAGGAAACACTATACGTCGTAGTATTTCAGTTATCTTAAAAACCTTTACATCCAGTAGCTGTGCGAGCAACTTGCTATCTGAGCGGCTTATATCAATAAGTGGAACTAGGGGATTCACTGGTAGCTTTTCTTCAGGAGCTGCAGCATTCACTTCCGCCAGCGCAACAAAATGAGATGAAACTCCACCAGTACCTTCAAGCGTTTCAAATAAAGGTAAGTTTCTCAGAATACCCTTTGTAATGGTGTCTAGGGTTGTTGCATGGGACAAGAAAAGCCTCAGAGCCCGCTTTTCTTCTACACTGCAGGATTGTAGCTTCCCGTCAATGGATACATTTTTCCTTTTGGAAACAGCTTGAAGAGATTCAAGCACACCAAAAAGTGTTGGCTGATGAATATACTGAAAGCAAGAGTCATGGGAACTTACAAACGAAGGAAGTTCATCAATTACTGTTATCCCTAAGACTCGAAGAACGTTTACAACCAAGTCTTCCAAACTTTCACCCTTAAACGAACCAGCAACAAGTGTTGAGGGTGACTCAAGGTCTGCAAGAAGTACCGCCTCTGATGATGTCTCTACTGGAATGAGTGGAAGGTGATGGAACTCTTTCAGGTCGTGAAAATGTTTTGCAAGGTACTTCCAAACTTCTTCAAGCCATTTATTAGGTGGATTGCAACGGTCGTGGTTTTTAGGATACCAAATTCTGTAGTTTCCACATTCACTTTGGTGCATGGGTACCACTCGGTGCAGCATCCTCGCAACAACAACCTCGTTCAAGTAACGTAATTGCAGACATCCTGCGAACAAAAGCAACAACAGATGATAATCGTAAAACAGTTATTGATCGTACAGGATTCACAGTGAGAATGAGAAATAAAATGCCATGACTTTTCCATGACCGAATGCCATTTTCCATGAATCAGAATTATCAAGAGATCAATGAATCCACTCCAAAGAACAGGTTCCTTGTACTTTAATTCAACTTTAAATGGCAATACATTACTTCTTTGGACACTAAAAACAGTTTAACGTTCTTGCGTTTTGAGCAGAAGACTAAATTTTTTAATGTAATGCAATTTCATAATATTACAAAAGTCTGTTTGATAGAACAACAAATGCCATTGGCTGTCCTAAAATAGCCAATGGTATGAGTATTATTGAAAACACTAAGAGAAGGACAAAAAAAAGCCGCAGACTTAAACTTTTATACAGCCACAACTAATTTAAGTTAATAATTAAACTCCTTACGTCGACTTCAAGAAACCAAATAAGGGGCTAACATGAATGTTATCTAAAGTGTCCATATTATTAAACATTAAATTTCTATTTCAATGTGTTTGGAAATAATACGTTATAGGAGTTAATCAAATATTTTTAAAAGTTATTTTTAAAGCAGGATAAAGATTGCTTAGCTTTCATGTCAGTAGGATGTCGGAATTCCATAATACTGGACCAGAAATGAGAATTCAAGTATGTTAGTCTTGCTATAGTGGACCTGTCTGGTGGAATACTGATAGATTACAGAAGTTTTATTAAACATACATACAAATGTTCTTGGAATAGAGTTATAATTAACAAAAAACATAATAAAGCTACTTGGAGAGAAAAATAATTGCGTAGATGTCACTTAATACATTTAACACAGGATTAATCAACATACAAATAACTTATTTGTAGCGTTTAAATAAACAACAATATGTTGATGTAAAGGAAAACAACATCTAAACACTCTTACCCCTTTCGGCAACTCTTTTCAACTGGCAAACAATTTCTGGATTGGATTGGTCAAGGAAAAACTGTTCAAGTCCAGGAAGTAGCGTCTGCGGGTGCTCGTCTGAGGCAATGTAGACGCCGTTTTCATCATTTTCTGAGTAAAAATCAAACTTTGAAAAACTCTCATTCGCTAAAGGTAACAGATGGAAACCATAAAGATTAACATGTCCTTCGTCTTTCAAAAGGAAGCTCAAGAGCTGTAGCTTTTCAGATTTGTTATATTGTGGATAGATGTCGATGATTTTTCTGAGTGCGTCACGCACTACATAAGGCTCAACAGTTACTCTGTAGCCATTATAGTATCTACATATTGCATGTAAAACATGGACTGGAACCGTAACAATGTTCATGTTAGCCCGTAACAACACATTGTGTATAATGTCCGGATTATCGGCAGTTTCTGAATTTCTGTCAATGATTGCTTCATATATTTTTATCCATTTCCCGTTGCTCGCTTTGGTATACAGTATGTTCTCAAGAAAGATTTGTTCAAACAAACGCTCAATCATTGTTCTCCATCTTGTGTCGACTTGGTAAACATCAGGCCAGGCACTGTAAACGTAAGGTTTGTTTGTTGGATCGAGCTGAACAGCTTGCCTTATAAGCTCTGCGTAAGCATTGGGTAACACGTCTTCAAGTAAGCATTTGTTCCACTTTAAAGCCTTATCTGATAGAGGTATGCAACCAACTTGGTCTGTACTTGGCCATTTCAGATGACGTCGGTTTTGACTCAGGGCAAAAAACCCATTAACATGCACCGGAAGTCCTGTCAAGCTTTTTCCTTCAAAAGGTAATGGAAGGAAACAAAAAAGGTGTCCCAAAGGTTGTCCCGTTACGTTGACATTTGTATCATCATCGGTATTGTCATAGAATGAAGGTATTGGTAAGGCGACTCCTACCCACGGTAAGTAACTAAGGGATGTTTCGCTCATTAGTTCCTGTAACTGAGTTGATGTCTCACCAGCTGCAAAATAATCCGTAACAAGGAATGAGTGGTATTCCTTCTCTAAAACATGGTGATTGATGTACTTCAATGTTTCTATGACAATCGGGTACGTTATAGTGACAGGGTTCACGATTCTAGTGCTTTCACCAATTCCATTAAGAAATTCTTGTCTCTTTGATCGCACAAGCTCTGTATTTAAGATTCGTACCTGGAACATGTTCTCTGGATGCCGATTGCCTACATTTCTGACATATAATTCAACCGATTCAAGCCGTTTTAAAAAAAGTAGTGAAAACTTGGCTTCTGTTTGAAAGTGGTCAAAAAGAGTCATCACTTTCTCTGAGGAATAGAGATTATCAGATATCAGCGACGCTTCCTGTCTTAAGGGAAATCGAAAAAGGGTACCTGGATATTTTTTAGCACTATAGCTCTGAAACGGGTCTGGGAACTTCATTGCATTTGGATCATCCAGCTTCCACTTTCGCCCTGTGCCACAAACTCCTGCATCATTTTTAAAATATTTCTCCTGGGGGTCAATCATTCCAATGTATTCGTCGCTGAGGATGCCCGGAAGATCTACAGGAAAAAAAATATGAAAATAACAGTTCCATATAATTGATTATCATATATAAAAGTTCCATATAATTGATTATCATATATACCAGAGTTGTTTAACAATGACAATAACAAAAGCGGTGAGGGAAGGTTGAACATTTTTATACATATAATTTACATTACTAATGCCATGTCTGGATTGATGAATGGTTCAAAGAATTCTTCTCCAATGACCCAAATATTTTTCCCAATTGATATACTAACAGCGCTGGATTATTAAATGTAGACTCGATATATAATACATATCTGAAGTAACTGACATAACTAGAATATTGCTTAAGAAATAACAAAACAGTTTCTGTTCATCAGCTGGATAACTAAAATGTGCGCAAGTTAAATCCATTAAATCGTTAAATTATATTTAAAATATACGATGACTGAGTTCGGCCAAAAAAACAGATCATTTCAAACGCTCAACAGCTTATAAACAATTTGATACGTTATCAAAATAATTGCGTTTGTTTTGTTATGTTTCTTGTTTGTACTTGAGGTTTGACGATATCTTATGACGGTAGTCATCGAGTACATTTCACACTAACAATAGTTATATCTTTCCTTCTTGTTTGTAAGTCTACACGTTATACGTGGTTTTCTTATAAAACACATATAATGAAAGGAAGCCTAGCTATTCAAGTTATTCTTTCGAAACGTTATTAATTCGAACTTTTAGTAGTTATTAAGAATTTAAAGAGGGCTTTTGAGTAACGTTTTTCTCGACGTCGTAGAAATACACTTTTAACAAAATAATATAATGTAAGTTCATACTGGTAAAAAATCATAGTTTTTATCTCTACAATTGTTTTTTATAATACTCTTTTTAGCGAGAACAAGCTGAGTAAGAACCATTTTTGTCGCAAAATATCCTTGTGGCTTATAAATGTTCTTCCCAGTAATGAGCCAACTGAATACCCGCCTGTCAAACTATCTAAATGTACTTTCGAAGAAAAGCGTCTGTCTCTTCTTTCACTTGCAGAGTTTCTAAATAACCGAAAGATATTTTCTTGACAGTCCGTAATATCCTAAGCTAGAAAATGTGAAAAATGATAAAACTTTAGTAATTATGTATCCCGTGTATCCTAAATATGAAAAGAAAGCTTTGAAAAGCTCATGAATTACCTGTCATGTGGAATACTGACTTAAAACCCAATCCAAAGCGGCCAACTTTCATTGGATCCTTTGCTTTTACACTGTTGTTGATCATGCGTATTCCTTTCCAGTCTTTGGGAGTAAAGATGGCATCATTGTAAGCATACAGTGCCGGACCCTAGAGTTAAATTTGAAAGAAAAATCACCGCATTTAGAATATAAGCTGCTAAAAGATTTTAGTATTATATAAAATATTGATTGATAGAGTCAGACTACTTCAAACACATTTTTTTGCTCTTTATAAGTTTCATGCTTCTGGTGAAGCAATCCACTGGCAAATAGTCTGACTTCATCAATAGACTAATAGATCTCTGGCCCAGTTGTTCAAAGGCTGGTTAAGTTTAACACTGGGTTAAGAAAAAATTAATACAGGAATTTCTTCTTTAAGAAAGGGTAAACGGATATTTATGAATACTGTTTGGATTTTTCTAGGCCAACAGGAAGAAAACTGTGATCAGATGCCGCGTACTTTAACACATCATACGCTGACACGCTCATGCTGATCTTCACTGTGGTCTACTAGTCGCTTTTTGCCACTTTTTTAATACCTCCCCCTCCATCCTTGGAAACGCCAAAAATATTTATCGATATTTTTGTGAAAACATTGTAAAAGTTTTTAATGTTAACAGAGGATACATTCTATGACTTTATTTAAAATGTCTTCGATGAAGTTTCCATTGAAGTAAATTTCATCATTAAATGCTTCAATAACGATGTGATTCCGCTCAAACTTCTGCGAGACTTTAAAAAACAGTAGTCGTATATAACATATGACCGAATACAAGAAGCAACAAAATATAGAACACGTTCTGTCAGCAGTGACAACCGCGAGATCAACAGAAACGAATGAGCTTTAATATGGCTGATTTTATTGTTTTCTTGGCTCGCTGTGAAGAATACTTGATGATATATGAGTTTCAGACAAGATATCGACGACCACGCGTCTCCCCACAAAAAGGTTTGCATAAAATTGCTTGTCCGATCAGACTACTATATAAACTACATAAATTTCGTAAAAAACATAACGAACTGACCGACGAATATAAGTCAAAAGTTATTCTATATCCCTTCCAAGATGTTTCCAAAAAGTTCAGGATTTTTTATCATAAAAGTATCTAATTTTCTTACGTGTCACAGAGAAAGGCCACTTCAGGGTTTTCAATAAGAGGCGGCAGCCGGCGAATTTCGCCACCTATTTGAAATAAATTCGCCGCCTTTTTTAATA
>JAOTRI020165704.1:0-12500 GCA_028564885.2 Zoanthus sanctaehelenae
GTCATCTAAAAAACAACTCATCTATCCATCTATCCACAAATTCATCTACCAATCCATCCATCCATTTACTTACCTATATATCTATTTAGCCATCAATCTATCTGTCACAGCCCAACCATGAAGTCATCTAAAAAACAACTCATCTATCCATCTATCCACAAATTCATCTACCAATCCATCCATCCATTTACTTACCTATCTATCTATTTAGCCATCAATCTATTTGTCCTTCCATATAACAACCCGACCATTAATTTACCAAAAAACAACTCATCTATCCATCTATCCCCAAATTCATTTATCCATCCATCCATTCATTTACTTACCTATCTATCTATCTATCTATCTATCTATCTATCTATCTATCTATCTATCTATCTATCTATCTATCCATCAATCTACCTGTCCTTCCACTTAGCACCCCAACCGTGAAGTCACCCAAAACACAACTTATCTATCCACACATACATCTACTCAACCGTCCATTTATCCACACATTCACCTATTCCTCCATCCATAAATCCATCCACATAAATCTAAACATCTGGTTTAAACGGTGAGAGTCAAAAGGGCAATGTCCCTACGCAACATCCAGACCGTGCTTGCGCTGTAACCTCCTTTAAACGACTGACGTACAAGTTCCTTGAACAAATTATTGTTAGCTGCAGATATGCAAAAGATTATTGTTAAGGTTCTTCTTGAAGGGAATAGTAGATATGCCAACGTTACCTCTGAATGGTAGCCGGGATAAACGCGGTGGCACAGCGGGGTTACGTACTGTTTGAGAAAATGCAACCACTCTTTCTCGTAACCAATCTGTAACAGGTAAAAGGAAAAGGTAATCCATTACGATAGAGTAGCTACTTTTAAAAGAAAGTGAGAAGCTGCAAGCAGAGCGATTATGAAATAGTATGATAAAAACATCTGAAGTAAAGTATTATACTTATTTACCATTAATACTGCTTACTAAAATTTTCGATATTTGCGAATGTATTGAACTTGTATAGCCTGTGTCAATATTTAATTGACTGTTAAGTGGTCATTAGTATGGCGAAACACGCCAAGAGTTCGCAGATGTCACAGCTTAGAGACTTTAAAGCACATAACATTGTCTTCCAGTATATTGTCGCTAAAATGACAATATGCTTGATATAGAATCTATGCTAGCTGCCAGTCTTCCCAAATGAAATACGGCCTGAACTCCTTATGGAATAACATGTGCCAAATAAAATTTCGTCTCAGTTTCATACTGATCTACATCTCTGAGGAAGGACAATCTTGAGCGAAGGTGAAAGTAACTCCGGTATTAATGATGTACAGTGTCTAACTTCTTGCTCCACACGTACGGTAGAGAAGAAGCAAATAATAAACATTCGATTTTCTACAAATACTTAACACCTATTGACTAAGGCCGAGGAAACAGTTTTTTTTATTATCCTAACTTTTAACATAATCAGAGATCTTCACACATCTAGAAGAACTAACTGCACCAGTGTTTAATACATGCCTGATTCATATGAATATCAACTGTCGGTACATTTTCATAACCAGTGGCCAAGCGTTTATCCTGAAATGGAAATAAGGAATGCCTGTGAACGTATGAACCAAACTACTCTGAATCTTGTTATATTTCTAAACAAACCTAACGTGAGCTAGCACTGTGCTCTTGTTCGTAGTGAATAACTCATTACAGCCATTAATATTCCCTTTCATTGGTATGCCTTAGTTTGTTCACCCTGACAACTGTCTTAATTATAACCTTTCAACAAACTGAAAATTTAATTAGATTTCTTGCAACGAGCCAAATGTTTCACTGCCTTATGCAGGATCTCGACCTTCTGTTAATTGTGTCGTGCAAACGGCGAATATGGCAGTATCAACTAATCAGTTCATTTGGATGCCTTTCCGATAGTACGTTAACATATTTAGCTCTGAAACCTTCTGTCTTTCCAACCAAATCTCACAAGTATTACGCAGGTTTTTTATCTCTTACGGAAACCAGAGACATTTTGCTAGCTACGCCATTCCGATAAGCCTAACAAGTTGCCATGGATGCTAATATTTAGGTTCAATATCATCATTAATAGCAGAATTAAGAATTAATGCTAGTACCCTTTGTTGTCCATTTTATAAGCTACAAATACTTGGTATTAGCATGCACGTGGGATCTTTCCTTGTAAGATTAAGTTTATACTAATTAACAAGCCCACAGTTACTATATTTAACAAATACTTGATAAATTACGCTTGAATCTAGATATCCTTTACGAATAGGAAAAAAAGGTTTTAACGAGCTCTTTTAACAAAGAGTAGCATTGGAACTTCATGAACCACAAAACTACTGGACTGACGGATAGTTAAAAGATACGTTTTAATGGCTCTGAAATAAGTAATAAAACAGAACTTACAACATTCGTTCCTCCGGACCATTGACCAAAGTTCTCCATTTCCTTTGGATTAGAATGGAAAAGTTACAGATTGGGTGTGATTTAGAGGAAATAAAAAACAAGTAGCGCTTAGAATAATCTACACACAATGAATGTTTTAAATGTAGATAAAGAGAATAAAAATTAAAAATATAGATTATATAAGAATATTCAACCTGGAGAGTACGTTTAACATCACTGTTGCGGAACGCGGTCGGCATGGTTGCCTTCTAACCTCAGTTCAACCCCCAGCTCTGCAGAGATTTGAATATCTGGGTGACTCAGCTTAGCATTTTACTGGTCAGGGTAGTTAAATGAGTACCAACGTTCGCAGAGAGTGGCCAACTTGTGACGGATTAGTGTCCCGATTGACTCTTATCCGCTTAACACAACTGAAATTGGAGATAAAAGTTGGCTCCAAAGGTTACACTTAGCTCGTAAGATTTAGCTTTTATCAAAATCCGAAACTCAACATTTCATTGTTTTAGAATTTGTTTTAGTACAATAACTTAATGAAATACGGAAATTAGTTCATTTAAATCACCTGCCAAAGCAGTCACTGCTTACCTCAATGAGATGTTGAGCATAATCTTCTTTGAATAGCGGAAACCAATAAACATCTGGGCAAGGCTGAAAAACAACGACAACGAGAAACTTATAAATAACCTTGATGAGGTACAAAATTCTGAAACTAATTAAAAATATCAAGTTAATATTGGAAACGTTTTAGCATTTTCAAGAAACCTATTTATTGGTCACAGTACAAAAGTAGCAAATGCCTCAGAAAACGTAAATCGCGATTATGTAATGCATTATAAAATCGTTGGTTCCAAGAATAACTACTTTGAATCACAAGGCACACCGATGATTCCAATAACTACTACTCAAATCACCTAATATACGGTTGATTCTACGAACAACTCTGGATCACAAAGTATACACTCCAAAAAAAACTATTAAAAACAACTTCCCTAAATTATCTCGTACACATTTGATTCCAAGAACTATTTTAAATTTATCACCTGGTATACATTTGATTAAGGAAAACTAATTTGACACACCGGGTATACTGCTAATTCAAAGAACAACTGCCCTGAAACACGTAGTGAACAGTTGAATCACGTGTCATACATCTACTTTGACACACCGGGTATAATGCTGATTAAATAAGTAACTATACTTTGAATTACGTGACATACATTTGAGTCCAAGAACTATTTTAAGTCACCTTGTATACACTTTTATAAATCTGTTTTAAACAGTGTGAACACCGCTGATTCACTAGGGATACAGTTGATCACAAGGGCTATTTTCAATCCACTTTGATTCAAAGAACTACTACTTTGAAAAAAAGGCATACAATTGATTCCAAGAAATATTAACTCACCTGTTCCACATTATAGCTTTTGTTGAGACTCTGGTAGTACATAGGGTGCAGATACTTCTCTTCCCAGTCCTAACAAAATATGTAAAAATAATGTTTAAACCCCAACTTAATTTGGAATGAAATAAGTCAAGATATAGTTCTCTCCACATTTATAAGAGGTTTTTCAAAAATACAGACATGTATCATCTCTTTGGTCAATGCAAAATGCCCATGAAAGAAATTTAATAGCTTTTCGATAACTTAAATTATGAATCTTTTGCGACAGAATATAAAAAACGAAAACACAAACTCTCAAGTTTTAGATGTCAAAAATTGTATGAAATGCACATTTAAATGAACAAGATGATTTTACTCGGCAAAATATAACGAATACAAGAATGTCATCCTATTACATGAATATGACACTTAAATGAAGATGAACCACACATGGCAGAACACGAAGACTGCAGCTGACAGCCGAACTATACACACTACTTGGAGTAATTTGATAAGATTTGAGGTTTAAAACGTGCTGGGACATACCAACTTGTTATCTATAATCTGCCACATTTCGTTGTGTATATGCTTTGTAGTATATGTGTCCATCTCTTTTAAATGTCCAAAGTAATACAGGTTGGTGACGAACATGAAGATACCCTGGTGAAATTAATAAACTATGTTTAGCAATTAACATTGTCACGTTACTATCATAACATCTGCTGCACTTTTATGTTGTAATCCCACAACAACCGTTAAACTATCAGCTTCAAATCTCATTGTCACAGCATCACAGTCACAACCCAACTGTCAAATCATCAATTTCGAGCCACATTTCATAAACCAACAATATCACGACATGACTGGTACAACCCAACACAACAGTAACACCATCAGTTTTACATCACAATAAAATCAACGATGTCACGACATGACTGGTACAACCCAACACAACAGTAACAGCATCAGTTTCACATCACAATAACATCAACAATGTCACGATATGACTGGTACAGCCCAACACAACAGTAACACCATCAGTTTCACATCACAATAAAATCAACAATGTCACGATATGACTGGTACAACCCAACACAACAGTAACACCATCAGTTTCACATCACAATAAAATCAACAATGTCACGACATGACTGGTACAACCCAACACAACAGTAACACCATCAGTTTCACATCACAATAAAATCAACAATGTCACGATATGACTGGTACAACCCATCACAACAGTAACACCATCAGTTTCACATCACACTAAAACCAAATATGTCACGATATCACTGGTACAACCCAACACAACAATAACACCATCAGTTTCACATCACACTAAAACCAACAATGTCAAGATATCACTGGTATAACCCACTATCAGTTTCATATCACTTTCAATAAAAATGGTCAGAAAAACACTGTCACAACCCAACTGCCACACAATCACCGACTTCATATCTCACCCTGTTTCTCAGGAACTGACAAAACGCCATATCTGGATCAAACATGTGGTGTCCATAACTGTTTTTGACCTTTGGTAGAACGTCTTTCTTTATAAGATAGGCGGCCGTAATGAAAGGTGAATTCCACACTCCTCTGAAATTAACACCAATATAAGACATTAAAACACTATGGATTGTTTTATGTATATGACTTACTCATACACAAAGTTAACTACACTATACTCGATGACAGTATTAATGTGCAGGGCTATTCACCCAAACTCACAGCGATGTAGTTGTTATTTTCATGGCCTGTTAGCGTGCTTTAAATACAAGAATTTAGATTCATTTGTTTGTCGCATCAACATGGACGTTACGCCTAGTTTATTTTTATGTCTGAAGGATTTATGTGCTAAAGTTTGAGATTTAGCCCTGAACTAGAAATCTACTAAAATAACACTTTATATAAAGTTAAATTGCTTCAGGTTGGCAGTTTCTAATTAAAATCAGGCAGTATTTTAAAGCAAAAACATATATTGAAGCGGTACCTTCGTATACCATTGACAATATCGATGTAGTCTGGACTTCGCTCGTAGAACCCATCATCAGAAACTGCACCCCAGAAATTTGACCACAATTTTTCATGTTTGCTAAGCTTGGGAGCAAGGACCGTCCTAAAGAACAAATAAATCAAAAATAAATAAATCAAAAAGCACGTGCAATAAATTTATTGGTAAGCTGTGTCTTACAAAATTATTATTAATGGTAAAAATAATTTACAATAATCATATTATTATAATTAATAATAATTTAGTTTATACTACTTTTTAAATTATTCATTAGTTATAATGGCGCAGCTGGTAAGATCTCTGCTTTCCAACCACGAGGTCCCCAGTTCGATCTCGGCACTTTGCCAAGATTTGAATCTTTGTGTGGCCTTCTTTTCCGCCCAAGCCAACTCAGCTTTCCATCCTCCCGGGATAGATAAATGAGTACCAGCGTCTGCTGGGAGCTAACCGGCGATGGATTAGTGTCCCGTCCAGGGGGAGTTAAAGACTCTCATCCGCTTAACACAACAGAAACCGGAGATAAGAGCCGGCCCCATGGGCCACAAGGCTCGTATATGGATTTAGCTAGCTTAGCTAAAATAATAATAATAATAATAATAATAATAATAATAATAATAATAATTATTATTATTATTATTATTATTATTTTTGTTGTTTTTATTATTATAATAAAAATTATAATCGAACACTTGTTCCGCTAGGTGAGTAATGTTAGTATATCATTTAGCGGTGATCCATTAGTGTACTAAAGGTGATTGTTTATCTATTCTGCATGAAGAGCACCGTAAGGATATCATTTGGCGGTGATCCATTAGGGTTAGCCGATTGTTGATCTGTTATGTTTGATAAATATAGATTATTACAACATCTTAATATCTTTTTTATTCCTCAATTACTGTATTGTAATATACCCTGAGTGAAGGTCTAACTATTTGCTGATGTTATAACAAAGGCAGCACTTTCTCCTCAACTATTGTAATGCCCTGAGTGAAGGTCTAACCATTTACTGATGTTATAACAAAGGCAGAACCTTATCATCAATTATTTTAAGACCCTGAGCGTTGGTCCGCAGTGAATCTAACACGAGTCTCTTGCACTGTAAATGGGCAAGAGCGCCTTACCAAATGGGCTAACTGGGTATTAGTAGTATATCATTTGTGGGTTATGCATTACGTTTGCGTCATCATTTACCTGTTCTGTTCGATGAGGAGTCTCAGTGTATAATTGTTTGTGAGTGATACAGTTGAATCCACAGAGAATAAATAGTCACACTTGCTCTCCAAGCATTCATCACTGCAACGAATATATAAAAGATACATATTTTCAATACTTCATACAATAACATGACATATTCAAGTCAAGGTTAATCAGAAAAGTAACTTTACATGTGTAGTTGTTTGTTTAGGAAACGGAGGATAACTTGGTTTTTATCTTTCTTACGAATGAATTGTTTATATCAAACGGGAATTAGAGAAGTATTGTTGAAAAATTATTGGTAACACACCGATTTTAAAACTAAGGATAACTTTCAAATAGGCAGCCAGCAAGTGATCACTAAAAACAAAATGTATTCTGTACAACATTAGAAATTTTGCAATAATTATTCCAATTCACTCGTTACGTTCTATGGGTTTACTAAGGACATTTTTTGAATACCGTTAAAAATTTCTTATAATATCCACTTCTAACCGTGATTAACCTAACAGATTTTTCACTCAGGAACCGCAATGTGTTTTGTGAAATTGTAGTGTCATAATATAGCGATGCAAAAACCCCTTGAAAAAAAACAGCAGTCGTAGCAAGACCTGGCTTTCTAATTCATGAGAAAAAAGTGCAAAACAATCTGGTAATCCAAAGCAGATCTTTAATGGAAAGGGTTACATATATATTTGTACATGAATGGGTTTAAAATAATTTTTGTGTATGACAAACGTTTAAAAATATTATTAACTACTGCACTTTTTAATCCACAATAATAAAGTTTAAACGCAAAAAATAAAAATGCTCACATCGCCATGTTTCTTGCCTGGACTTCTTCCATCTTATCTTTCGGTGGTATATATTTTACAGACCGGTACAGGGCAACTGTTTCCTCCGTTAACCACTCAATAACATGTTTTTCATGGTACTCTGCCTGGAATATAGAGCAAGTATTCAACTGCTGTCTACAAGGTTTATATTCAAAACAAACACTCAGCATAGATTTGCAGAATGTCTTGTAACACAGTACATGAATTTTATTTTATTTGAAGCTTTCATTCGATCTACAATCTAGAACAAAAATTAATGCGCTCACGCAGCTGTACTTTTTCAATTAACAGAACATGTAAACAATTATATTAGATGCAATGCCTCAATAAAAAATAGCAATGACACTTGGCGTTGGCGAAACAGAATATTCCCTTAGATAGTGAGTCATCTAAAAAGAGAGATCAAGAGACTGTCACACATATCAACAAGAATACCCAAAACCAGCAAACCTCTATGAACACTGTCAAATTTCTTCACAAATGCGAGCTGCTAAATTGAAAAATTTATGACTGTTGACCAGCAGTTAACACTTACACAATGTACAAAAACTGAAATATACAAAAGCTAGTCGTTTGAGATAAAGAGAGACATTGTACTTTTTTATTTCCTTTCTTCATAGATTAAAAATTTGTGTGAAGAGAGCACAACTTATTTCAGTTTTATAAAATATTGATAACAGTACCAGAACCGTTTGTTAATGGTCGGCTTTTAACTTACCGAATTGTGAACAAACAAATTAATTTTCTTCTTTGGATAAACTTGATTCATAATCTTCTGAAAAAACTCTGGAAGAAATGGAGTTGGACGCTCAACAAACAGGGCAACAGTCACCGTGGGATAATTTGCCTCCTGCAGTACAATTAAACATAAAGCAAACAATTTCTGCATATTATTACTGTAAAAAACAACAATGAAATTGATAACAATAACAATAACAATAAAAACAACAATTGACAATATATAAAAAATCAATAGCACAAGCTATGAGTGAACATTTACTCAATAAGAACATGCATATATTGGAACAATGGTAAGCGAAGTAAAGATGGTGAATTTTAGTTCTCACAACTGACTGTTAAACTGGATGCGTATCACATGTATATGAACTCAGTTTAATGAACTTGGTCTTCAAAAGTTCTTGAAGCTTAGTGGATAGAGCGTCCACTAAGCATTCAGAAGGTCATAGGTTTAACTCCTATTGAGGACTCTGATATTTTCTCCGTCGCAAGCTCGTGTCATGATGAGTAATTCACCTTTCATAAAAAATGGTTTATAACAATGATGGTTTTGATGAATACAATAAAAATGATGAAGGAAACGAGACAACTGTGATGCTGATTAAGATTTTTATAGTAACAATGATGATGGTGGTTATCAAGATGATGACGATGATGGTGGTTATCAAGATGATGACGATGATGGTGGTTATCAAGATGATGACGATGATGGTGATCATGATGATGACGATGATGGTGATGATGATGATGACGATGATGGTGATCATGATGATGACGATGATAGTGATGACAATGATGACGATGATGGTGATCATGATGATGACGATGATGGTGATCATGATGATGACGATGATGGTGATCATGATGATGACGATGATGGTGATGACAATGATGACGATAGTTATCAGGGATAGAAATTTTTTATTTTATACTAGACATGTGAATTAGTAATCACTTAGGTTTACGAGTTCATCCCATTTTTTACTAGACAGCTTTTTGTTTCATTAAATTTACAACACCAGTAAAGATACCTGTATTTCAAATCGTTTATATTTTCCCAAATACAATTGTTATATAAAAATTAATGCTAACACAACTTCATGCAGTTCTGTACTAGAACCAATTTAACACTTAGGTTTTAAAATTAACTTAAATTAATCTACACATAAAACTTAAGTCACTTATGCCTTTAAAAAATTCTTAAACTCTAATACTTATAGTGATATTGATAGTGATACCATATGTGGTAAATTTGGTCTTAGTGAGGCAAGCAATTCAGTAAAAAAGAAAGCAAATTATCAGGTGAAGGAAAAATAGCTTTCAACACAATTTCTTGTAAATAAAATAATAAACTTAAATTAAAAGCCCATTATTCTCCGACGAAGGACTAACATCCGAAAAGTGAGCAGCTCAAACTAATTTACCGCTACACGTTATTTTTCTATTATTTTTGTATTTAGTTCCCATTTTGAGAAATTTAAATATGTTGTTTGAAAACATTTTTCTGAAATAGATTGGTTACTTATTATTCGTGGGTAGGCGGGAAGGTTGCACAAAACGGCAGAAACTTGAGATATTTTTAAATTTTGATTTGCATAATAATAATTTAAAGTTACTTGGAATACCGTTAAATATACTTTCTTGCTGGGAATTTTTTTACTAGACATGTGGACTAGTTTGTAGTCAAGTTTACTAGTCCACCAAAATTTTTAATAGTGTGTGAACTAGTGGACTACCGTTAATTTCGAAGCCTGGTTATGATGATGGTGATAGTCATGATGATAATGATGATCATGATAGTGATTATGATAGCTATAATGATGATGTTGATGATGATGACGACGATGATAGGAATGATAATGATGACGATGATCATAGATAATGACGATGATGATGAAGATGATAGTAATGATGATAATGACGATAATGATAGAGATAATAATGACGACGACGACGATGCTAGAGTTGACGATGATGATGATGATGATGATGATGATAATGATGACGAGGACGATGATGACGACCACGATGATGATGATGATGATGATAGAGATGATAATCACGACGATGATGAGGGTGATGATGGTGATGATGATAGAGATGATGATGATGATAGTGATAATGATAGCGATGATGCCGATGATGATGATGAGGAGGAGGAGGAGGAGGAGGAGGAGAATAAAGATAATGATGATGAAAACGAAGACGATGACAGTAATGTGATAACAATGATGAAAGTAATTAAAAAAGACTAAGATAGTAAACAAAAGTTCGTTTGTAAAGACTAACCTGAATATCTTCCATGAGAAATACATCATCATCACAAGAGATGCAGCCATCTTTCTTATTCCACTGGTCTGGAACGTAGTTCCCCAGATAATTAAGGAAGAGCTGTTTAACAAACGGACAAGTTGCTTTAGCTTTAAATCATTGTCTATAAACAGTTTTAGGTGACAGATTTTTTAAAGATATACCTATACAAAACAGAAAACCAATATTGAAAGATGTCATAATTTATAATACCTATGCTAACTTAACCTTTTTACACAGTAGAGAAAGTATTTTATGCTGATGTTTCAGATTATAATCATTTGCCAATGAAGCGCTAAGTTACTCAGACAAAGGGCTACAGATTGAAGTTGATGATGATTATGATGTGAAATTTGTTTCTATTGAAGCACAGATGCAGTATCTCGTTTTAAATGAACAAGAACATGACCCTGGCATAAAACTTAAACAAAAAAATAAATTAATTGTTTTTCTGAATAGTGAAATAAAAAAATTATAAAAAATTCTATATAATATTGGTATTGATGTTTCCCTGTTAGTTTAGATAGTCGAGGTTCAACTGAAACGGTAAGTAAAACGAGTAGGACACCATAGGCTTACCTTTGCCTTGCCATAGCTGGCAAGAGAATGCAATGCTGCACTAGTGCCAACCTCAAAAACAAACAAGGAAAACAATAATTCAAAACGTTTTTCACAATCAAGGAAAGTTAAAAAGTATTCCTTGACAAATCATCATTGAAAAACATTTTCAATTGAATATTGCTTTAAAGCAAACAAACTAAGCTCACTGTAGAGGCGATTAATAATTAAAACTCAAGCAAACAAATCTATCAGAGCCAGGGTCACGTTATTGTACATAAATATCTTATATAATAATAATGATAGCAATAATGATAATAATATAAATATCTCAATAACCTCGTAAACTAAAAGAAAAGTTGAACAAACGATTATTTTTTGTTGGTCCAATAATTTCCCGGTCCTGTATGGGAAGCTATTAGACCGATTTTCAGCTAATCAGTGTGCACAATTTGGTTATTGGCTCTAGAAATTTGGCTTGCCATGTAATAAAAGAATAATAAAAGTAATAGAAGTAGATAAAAGATTTTTATATTTAGCGCTTAATCCTGAAGCTTTTTAGTTAAATGTTTTAACCAACTGAGGGTAAAAGACAATATATGTTCTGCAACAGGCAGCAGCTTACATAAAGTTGTATTAACAACCATAAATGCCTCTAGTAAAAAAGGCACACCAAAACAGTGAGAACACTACCCTGCTCTTTTTAACAAATTGGTACTGTAGCTTCTTGTAAGTCCTCCCAGAGAGTGAAGAGATGTGATCTACCATTTAACATCCTTCCCCGAGACGACGTGAATCATCAGCGTACGAGGCGGGGGGGGGAACTGGGGTGCTGCTGCCCCCCTCCCTCCCCCAGTTGGGGAAAAATAGTATTATTCGGGCAAAACTGATGTACCGTTCGGGCAAAGATACAGAAAAAATATTTTATTGTTTAATTTCTTGATTTATTTGTTTTTACCCCACAACTTGCCTAATCTGCTAAATGATCTCTGTCCTACTTCACGGGATGGCGTACTCGGAGTTAGAACATCGAGTTCTATCTAGGGACTGGGAATGATA
>JAOTRI020165704.1:15000-19816 GCA_028564885.2 Zoanthus sanctaehelenae
TTGTGTGTCTGTCATGCGAAATGTCTCTGTCAATCTTATGTCCCCAATTTCCCTAATTATATATAATTAGTAAGTCAGCCACACATAACTTAATTTACAATTGAATTGACTTTGTAAAATAACTTAGAGATCCCTAGAGAAAACATGACACGGACACAGGCCGTATAAATTTGGGAATAATTGAACTAAATCAAAACTCTTTGATGACGGAGCTAAACACTCCAGAAACTTAGGGTTTTATCTTACGTGTAGCCAATGTTGCTAAAGTGAACAGGATAAGAAACTTAGCAAACTAAAATGACGATTACAAAGTTTCTTTGTTTCATGTTGTGCGCACCGTCACGGTTAGGTTCTTTTGTTGTAATGAATACTAGTTTATTGCCGTTAGCACATTTATATCTCAAAGCCTTTTGTTGTCTGAGCACCATCAATGCCATATTTCCATAGCAAAATGGGGAACAAAAGTGTTTAACAAAGAAAGATATCAAGATTCATAACCAGTCAACTCTATTAACTATGGTGTTGTCATAAGTTTAGTAGAAGACTCGATACTTGAAAGATATAAATTCTTACTTATTAATATTTATTATAAGAAGTAGTAGTACCAAATTATAGACTGAGGTAATTTGTTTCGAATTTGCAAAATACATATTTAGCTCCACAAGCTCACCAAGGATGTACTGGTTTTAATTTAGTGATAAATACAGTACATGTATCTAAATTATACACCGTATAAAAAAGAAGAAAACGCATAAGACTTACCTTTGAAGGACCATTACCATGCAAAACAAGAGGACCAGTGTTATATTCTGTGTTCCACAGTGTTACTTTGTTGTCATCAAACTTCAACTCAATTTCCTCTGAACAAACAAATTTTTTTTTCTATCATTAAATCAACAATATAATTATATTTTCATTTAAAAATTGTACTTCAGAATTATAGGTCTAGCAGAAGAAGTATGGGCTTCAGTACTCGATCTGATGTGGGATAGACATAGATAAATTTAATAGCTCATAAAAATTTATCAGTTGTTGATAATGTCACTTACAGTAAACACTGCGTGGCGCAGTGGTTAGAGCTGGGGATGTGAATGCAACTCTGACCACTGAAAGAATTTGTCCTCGGTGATCCCAGGGTAAAATTTACCACGCTTTGTAAATAGCCAACTGGTTTGCCTCCTACCAGTTGGGTTTTTTAACTGGGGAAGAGGGAGGTTTTTAATGTGAAACTGAAAAGCCTCTTTGGTGAGTTGTCATTAAGTGCGTATTTTGTATTGTATTGTACTATGAACATCTTATGACTTCCAGTGAATACTAGCCTTTACATGTAGCTAAGACAATATCTGAAACTGTAACTAATAGTATTTATTAGTAAACACCGTCAAACAGTTGTTTTCAACTTAGTTGTTTGGTCATGTTTGTCCAAATATACAGTCTACAGGTACACTGCAACAAGAACTGGCATACAATGTTTGTTGGTATATGCTAACTTAATTAAGATAGAAACAATGGCCGGTCATAAGAATCGATAAACTCTTCATTGTTGAATGAATAGAATAGGATAAAGTGCAATGGAACAAAGGCATGGATCTTGCAAAGGGTCCAATTTGGGGACTATATTGTCATGGAGGCTGCCACTTTGAAGATGATGTGATGCACCATTACAAAGAACAGTTTTTGACTGGTCAGTGTTTTCACATCCCACCAAACACCACCAAAGAAAACACATTTGGGGCACTTATTCATAAGGCCTACGAAACAATTTAATTACAAGACACTTTTATCTTGCACAGTCCAGGATTTGCAGGTGTATTGCATGGCAAGATAAGGAGACAAACACAATCAGTAAGTGTACTCTGAAAGATGTTCAAAACTAGAGAAAGATAAAGTAGTGTCAGCAGGCCGGAGCAAGATTAAATAACCCTTCATAATAAAGAGGGAAAATTAAATACGAAATAACTCATTCATCATTTTCCTTGGAGACTCAAGATTGACAACTATATATGACAAACTCGATGCCTACATACTAACACTACTTAAAATTACTTGAGTGATGGCTATATGTAACAGTACTAGCTAGTAGACCCATAACCTGATTTCACAGCAATTCTAGCCGCATTTTTAGAGGGGGTGGGAGTGCAACCTAGGGTCACTAATCTAGTTTTGGTCATTTTGAGAGGGAGGCACCTGCCCAAGGATCGGGTGCAAGTTTTACTATATATGATTTGTTGTACCTAATATTTAACAATACTCATTTACTCATTTTATTCATACATTTTATAGCTTTATTGGTTTTCTTAAGAAGATAAAGGATTTTTAAATGTTGATCAAAATACATGGGGAAAACAGTGAGTTAATGTCTTCATGCTTAAAGGTACTTTTGTCTTACAAATATTAAAAAGATATCTTTTTCTATGTGTAATGATCACTTAATTAGAAGTGATAGCTTTAAGAATTGATATACCATGATTTTATTTTACCAATTAATACCATAAATTTATTAAATTAATAGAAAAGACTTTAGACCCTACCTTGTGCGCCATTCAAATTCATAAATATTTCTGCTCTGTGATCCAGTTTCATGGCATATTTCTCCTTCACAATATACAAAATGTTTCAGTTAATTTTTTAGAATTATTTGTGACAAATTTTAGTGGTACTGAGGGTAAAAAACTGTCAATATAGAAATAGCCCAGAAATTTAGAGATTTCCAGCATTTGACACTTAACTAATATATACAATTTATCTGACTTCAACTAAAACATTGATCTTGCAAAAACCTCTGAAGCTATGGTGAATATTTCACAAGTTGCCATTGAAATTTAAATGATTTTGCTCATAGATTTGGCAAACTTGTGTAAACTACCCTTTAAAAGGCATTGTTCCTCTAACTTGATATGCTACATGTATGTTATGCTTCAAATGCTATCAAGATCTCAGCCTGTTTTCCTGATCGAGTAACATTAAACCAATATATATTACATGGTGTTAATATTTTAATCAGAAACAATTGAAACCATTTCATACAGGATCAATCATCATCATCATCAAGGTGTTTAATATTCAAGAATTTATTCCATATAATGTTCTTTACTTATTACCCTTTTCTTCAAATCAAGGTAAATATTCCATATAATGTTCTTTACTTATAATTTATTTTTTTATTACCCTTTTCTTCAAATCAAGGTAAATATTTGTGTAGTATAGTTGATCATCATCTGTGTCTGCAACTTCAGAATCGGTGACAACAGCATGAAAAATAGGTGCATAACCAATAATACCTGCAGATAAACAAATCACTTCGTAAATACTAAAACTACAAATTTACTGAAATGATTTTTTCTGATAGCTTCATGCATGGATGTGGAAGAAACCTTCTTAAAGCACAGCACTGAAAATGTAACGTTTCATTTAAGAAATCATTTCTGATTAAGAACTTAAAATGTTGCAGAGAATATCAATTATATTAGTGACATGAGAGTGTTATTTACCAATTAAATCCAATTTTGACCAAAGTTTGTACACCCATAAACAGAAATGGCTTTCTCTTGCCCAAACATGCTCACATATCCCTCCTCAAAATACGCTCATCTAATCTCACTCCATTTGCCTTTGCCATCAGAAACACTGTTTCCTTCAATCCCAACATCTCCATTACAGTAGGTCTTCTGACCTCTTTTTCTCCACCAGTTTTCCACCAGATATTGCTTTCATCATCACTTTCACGATCCTTCCCAAAATTTCCATCTCATTTCCCTCAATATTACAGTACATGTATGTCTCATATAACAATGCTCTGGATATAAATGTACTGTTCAGGAATTGAAAACATATGTGAAATCTTGCTTGCCCTGGACAACTTTTACCTTAACCAAACACTTGTTGTCTTGGCTACGCACTACTCCACCCTGCAAGTGCTTGACTATGAAAAGTTACTTGCCCAACCTAAAACTCTACTTGCCCCTAGGCTTGGCGACCGGATAGGGATTTGTTGAGTCCTGCTAGTGATGTCTGTTAAATATTCATTAGTCTGTAGCAAAACAACAAGTGACTCTCATACAAAGACTAGGAGCATTGAATGGTCTAAATTAATCTTGGGATATCAGTTAATAGAAACACTCTGACTTAAAAAATCTAAAAGCTATTAAATTAATGGTTTTTAAGGAAAACTTGTGTTTCTAACCTCCTGAGCACAAGTAGCGCTTCCCATGTTGAATACCAGGATATTTATCCTGCAAAATGAAAACCAGTTATTTGATTGGCAAAACTTGATTCTAATCGGTAACTAGCAGCTTCTATTGAAAATGAAGAGATGCAATATCTGAACTGCAAAAATGTTTTTGTATGGATACAGTTATCAAAGAGTCATCGTTCATGGCCAATCCTACCGCATGGATCATTTAATTATTTATTTCAATTAAAACTTGAGTTCAAAATTAATAAACAAAATTAAATAAAAAATGGGCACAAATAAAACATGAAATTAGCATTTCATTTAGAATCAATATAATTATAATTATACTGACAATAAATTTACATGAATAATTCAAATGTTTATAAATGTGAAATGAACATGAAATGGCAATAAAAGAAACTATAATTGTAAACTTGCCACAATGGGCAATTTATTCTGTGTCATCGTAGACCAAAGGACTTGACCTGGCAGATAACTCGGAGAATCCGCCTCTACTTTCAAGAACATAAAACTTCGATTAAAACACAATCCACAACCTCTATTCTTAATGTTGAAATATCACACAAATCACCTAAGAAAGCTGAAAAGACTCATAGAAGCACACTTTTTCCTCTAGAAATG
>JAOTRI020165807.1:0-19814 GCA_028564885.2 Zoanthus sanctaehelenae
AAATAATAAAACTTGTCACATAAAAATTGCTCGTGTAGACGGGGCTATCTCAGCAAATAAAAATTGTCAAATAAAAACTTGTCACATAAAAATTGCTCGTGTAGACGGGGCTTTAGTTTGTATGAAGGGCATAAATTCCGTATTGGGTCCTACTTAGTTATACATACAGCTTCATAGCGTATAACTATTAGTAACTTCAAAAAGTTGAGAACGATTTGAGACTGATTTGAGGTGCAAATGAATGTCTGTAAATTTAAAAGAATCCACCAGAAAATTTTTATGAGTGTCAACATTTATGCAAAATATTCTATTGATCGCACGTTAGCGCTATTGAAGCGCCCTTGGCTTTATTGTAAATTCGTTCGCACGGATGACAATGCCGTTTCGCGAGAAAGAAAGTTCCAAAGAGCAGAACAAAAGTTACTGTATTAGCAGCCAGAACAGGTACTCTCCTTTTTACTATTTGAAAACAAAATTAAATCAAAGTATCACAAGCGTGTGCTTTTTGTGCCAAAAAAAACATTCGGGCATACACTCTTTTATCGTAGCATTTTGTTTGCTTTATGAAATGTTTTTCTTTTGAAATCGACAATAATGTTTTAATAAAATGTCATTGATAAAATGAATCAAATTACATAGCCGCTGTTTGTTCGCCATGCTATCCTCGTTTTACTATTTGGAAACAAACAAAAACTAAAATATCTCGGTGTGTGTTTTACGTTTAAAAATCATTCAAATATACACACTTTTACGGTAACATTTTGTTTTGCATATTGAAATGTTTCTGGTTTTAAAATGATATTCTTGTCAGTTTATAAATGATCATTGAAAAAAAGAATCGAATTACAAAGCCGTTGTTTGTTCACCATGCTGTCAAAGTCTAAAGTTAAAGCATTGTGATTGGTCTATTCGAAGACAAAAGATCTTACATTACTTACATCTCTCCAAATCACTGGAGATTTTTCTGCCTGTACTCAATCTCGCACGGCTCTATAATGCTGCAGCCTCACCAGCCTCGCTGGCTCGTTGGCAATTGAAGAATATTAGGCCCCAATACGGAAATTTTGCATGTAAGTTTTCTCTCAAACTTTCAGAAAAAAATATGAAATGCTTTCTGTTTATATTTTAAAATATATTAGAATTTTCTGTAATATTTTTTAACTTTAATGAACTTTTTCAGCGGTCGCCAGTAAAACATAATTATCGGTTTCTAATGGTTAAAAACTATAATTCATATTGACGTAAGGTTTGGTAAAGAAGATTATTTGGCAATATTGAATTAAGGAGGCATTAATCATTAGCGTGCCCAACTATACGTTCTTGTTTATTAGAATATTGTTTTTTTCGGACGGAGACAGCTAGGATATTTCTTATTTTTTGGCCGTGTTTAGGCTAAAAATATTGTTACGAATAATCTTAGTTTTGGGACATGGTGGCATGGAATATGCCGATTTTAAAATAGTCTTGATATCGAAGGGTTTCAAATCAGGTCCCAGTTGTATCAAAAGCCGATTAGCTCGAACCCAGAGTTAGATGTTTAACCCACGATCTTGTTTCCAAAAGTCTTGCAAGGACAAATTTTAGCTGTAATTTTGAGATTAGCAAGACTTTTCCTAGAAAAACCCAAACAGCCACTTCATAAGTAACCGTTTACCTTTTCTTTAAGAAGAAATTCCTGTTTGAATTTTTGCTTAACCCAGTGTTAAACCTAACCACAGCCTTTGAATAACTGGGCCCTTGTCTGCATATGGCTTTCACTTTTGTGATGAGAGTGCAATGTCAGTGAAGGGGTTTTTTTTAAACATGCAAAATTATATTCTTAACAAAATCTAATCCTCAGTTATTATTCTTAAAATATTCTTAAAATTTGGCCAATTTCAGCCTCAATAAGCTTGTAAAGTATATATTTTCACAGTTGTATTTAATAGGAAGGAGTATAGAAATAGTTTTTCTCTTAAATTTAGGTCTAAAGGTACTCCACGAGAAAAGGACATCTAGTGTTTCCAAGTCAATAAATAATACAAAGTAGCGGCTGTATGAACGATAGCAGCCCATAGGTTTTCAATAGTCTAATTGAGCGGTAGATCTCAAATATCTCCTAAATCACGCAAATTAAAAATTTGAAAAACTCAAGATTATAGCGATTGCGATACATATCATAATATTTACAATAATAAAACTATATAAAGATATAAAAAGATAAAAAGATATATCTGTTTATGTATTAACATATATAATTAAGTTTATATAGATCAAGGAGTCTTAGAAAAGCAAGACTATTCTCGTTTTCTTTACCATCTTCTTTATATATATATATAATATATAATTAATGTTTCAGAATTACTGATTTTCTACATTGTTCTGTATATATATCCATTATTTATTAAACAATTTTTGTTGTATATAATATAATTTGTATTTCTTTTATATGATCAGTCCCTCAATCGTTCCTGTAACTTGTGTATTTTAGTATCAGATTGAGGAAGCTCAAAGTTTATAAGCCCAGTGGTTTCTTTATGATCGTCCTCGCCATGTGCACTCTTTACGTTTACATAATATTGTATTTAACTCTTATAATATTTGTATATGGATATGGATATTGGATCTTGACTCTATTCAGGCAGTGCATATTGCGAATCTGTGAATTGCTATTGTTAAATCAAGCTACTTAAACAAAATTTAACTTAAACTTTCACAGATACTTTAAACTGATTGCGATTCTGAGCCGGTGATTCCACATTATATTGCCGGCTAGTTGGGAGAAAATATGTTCTATATTAACGGAGTGGCGCAGCACGGAACCGATATGAGAAAAATATTTCCTCTCAACGCCGGCCATAAAAAGTGGAATTACCGGCTCAGAATCGCAACTAGTTTTGTATCACGATTTTTTCAACTTTTTCACGCGCGTAAAATTCTGAGTATCACTTTTCTCTCCCTCATCAAGTGTTAACTGTATGGCAAAACTTCACAAAATAGCGATTAGCTAAATTGCTTTTTAAGTTTCATAGGAGTTTAACTACTTAACTGAAGATCTCGTTAAAAAAACATAAATATAGTAAAATATAGAACAAATGTCCGTTTCGTCACAAGCTTTAATATCTTTCTCAGAAGAAAAAACTTCTGAATCTCTAACGGGAATCGAATCCATGACCTTCCGAGATTAATTTGTTGTTAAGAAACTATTGGTCGAACGTTGGAACTCGGAGCAGTTATTGTCACTATAGATCTGTTTTGCCAACAAACTTCCATTAATCGCAATCAAGGCTAAAATATTTTCCCAGTTTGTTGAAAGAACGAAAAATTACCAGCTATAGCCATAGGATGCGTACGTGAACTTAAATTTACCTTTTAAAAACAAAGTATGCGCAAAGGATTTTACAGGCTTTATATTATAATAAAGAGAGTTAGCCATGTTTTAGCAACATTTCTATAATACTTCTGTAGGGGTTTTATTTTGTGTCGGTTACTATGATTTTTGTTGAAAAGTGGTCCATTGAAGTATTCTTCGCCCAGAATTAGTTGACATGTCATCAAGTTCTCACGAAACCTTAATTTAAACTTACTAAATAAAGTGGCTTGAGAATTTTCTAATATTTTGTTCATCACATAAAAGCAAGTACCATAAACAGAAATAAGCTAGAGCTAAATCCTTTTACGAGCCTATTTGCCCTTAGCGGCGGAGCTTATCTCCGGTTTTTGTAGTGTTAAGCGGATGAGAGTCTTTGACTCCCCCTGGACGGGACACTAATCCAGTGCAGGTTAGCTCTCAGCAGACCCTAGTACTCATTTACCTACCCCGGGAGGATGGAAAGCTGAGTTAGCTGAGGCAGTAAAGAAGGTCACACAAATATTCAAATCTCCCAGCACACGCTGGTACTCATTTACCTACCCTGGAGGGATGGGAAAGCTGAGTTAGCTTAGGCGGAAAAGAAGGTTACACAAATATTCAAATCTCGGCAAAATGCCGGGATCGAACTGGGGATCTTGTGGTTGGAAAGCAGAGATAAACCGTCAGTTTCCAAGAAATTGAAACTCTAAAAGATGTAAAAAAAACAGCCAAAACGGAACGTTATTTTCCTGCTGCGAATGACGTGTGAGAGGCACTATAAATATATTTTCATCATACAAAATGTCTTTGAAATGCATCCCACTGTAAATCTTGCAAAAACGTGGTTCTTTTTAAAGAAAATTCTATAATCTAAAAATTTAAATTTTGAAAAGATATACCTGCCACTGTACTATATATATGTAATAGGTAGTAAAAAGACCTTATGATAATAATGACAATAGTTAATATCATTTATATTGTTATTATTATAATTTATTATAATTATAAAAATAATCATACTTATGTGGTCTTGAAATAACTTAAGTATTCATAAATGTTCTTAAACGTCTTTTAAAGCATTTTTGAAGTGATTCTTACAAAAAAAGAATGCTTAAATCGAATCTCTCTAGTTGATTTAGTTTGAATCTTGTACTGATCGTTGGTTCTGGTTTTCCTACTCAAGATAACCATTAACTGAATCTTAGCCATTTTAAGGCAAACAAGATGTTATAGTATTCAATAAACGACAGATATTCTGTTGTGCATTCTAAGTAGCAATTTACAATAACCCTTACTCACGGCCATGCCAGGTTAGCCTAATTGTGCGGGGGGCCCGGGTTCGATTCCCAGCCGGACCAACGCTCAGTCTTAAAATAATTGAGGAGAAAGCGCTGCCTTTGCTCTAACATCTGCAAATGGTTCGACTTTCACGTCGTATCGATCGGATAAGGACGTTAAACCGTAGGCCCTCGGGGATTATCTCTATGTTTATATATGTGTCTTATAAATGTTTCCTTCCACCTTTGAGTGGTAAAGATGGTGTCCCCAATTAATTGGCCTTTGGCCGGCTAGAAAGACTTCACCTGAATAAAGCCTATATTATTTTCATAAAGGGACATCTCGCGCGGTTGAGGCACTGTATTTTGTCAATACCTAAATTAGGTTTTCATTTTAATATGTAGAGTATTGAAACCAGACTGGGCATGCATATTCTAAACCTGATCCTATCTTAGAACTTTTATAGTATATAGAGAAAAATTAATGTCGTTGCTTTAATTCTACTACCAAGGGCCGGTTCCACAAAGCACCGATTAATTTAACAATGGATTAAATCAAAATTTAAAGAGTTATTTCTATATTAGTAAATCTTTCTGATGCTTACAAAATACTGTTCAGTTTTACCTATCAAAGAAATACTTCAAATCCAAAATTCCAGGGCAAAAAAAGCTATAAAAAGTTGGAAAAAAGAACATGGATTACAGATATAATCCTTGGTTAACACTAATCGGGTTTTGAGGAACCGGTCCCAGCTGTACGTTGCTGTTCTTTAACCCTTTCACTCCCAATCAGTTATCAACATTCAACTTCTCCATACACAACAAATATAAAATAAGACATTTGGTAATGAGAAAATGAGAATTGATAAAATAAAGCAAACTACTGAAGATTAAAAGCGAAATTCTCTCAAACTTGTTCAATAAAAAGTAAGGGCTCAAGTTGGGAGAACTTAATAATTCAACTGGGAGTGAAAGGGTTAATTATTCATCTTGTATACAGTTAGATCTACGTGATACGACAAAGATAGGTCACCTGACATGGCCCTTAAATAAGTTTACAGATTTTAATCTCATATTGGAAAAGTAATATGCAGTGCATGTCTTTTTTGACCGGCATTTATGCGTTATTCTCGTTCTGTAGTTACATTACTTCGCATCTCTTTGGGTTACATTTGACTTGCCCGACTGTTGCCCATCTACCCAGGGTATTCCAGTCAGATTGTAACGTCAGAGAGCATTTTTGGGGTCGGTGAGTACTTTGTAAATCTTTTTGTCATCAGCAAATAACTTTATTGTCGCTTTTACTTCTTGAAATTCTTTAACGTTAATCAAGTTTAAGATAAGTCTAAGATGGTGCATGTCTCGAGGCAATTCTTAAGTTACTGGAGACGGAGTCGGAGTTAGTTAATAAAAGTACTTCAACTCTCTGATGCCTACTTGCTAAAAGATTTTCTAGCCATAATAAAAGCGGTTCGTCAGTGCCATGTCGATTTAGCAAAGTAAAGGTTCGTTAGGTACGATAGAATTGCCTTTTCAGAAACGATAATCGAATTCATTTTCATTTAAAACTAAATGGTCTGGCCAAAGTGCTCATAGACTTAAACCTATATTTTTCTGTCAAGCCAACATTTTTCACCGCCAAATTCTGCCATTGTTACTGTAACACATTTTTATCAAAAACTCGACAAATAAACTGTTTTTCGCACTGGTATACATATTTAATAAACTTTGAAGATTTCCAAAAGATAAAAGAAATGAAATGGGATGTTTGACTGCTTCAGGTTTAATGAGATTTCATATTAAGCAATCAATCAAGTGAAATCTTTGTACAAAGATTTTAATCAATATCTCAGTCACCTTTCCATATTTTTACAAATAAAAAAATTGCTTTGAAGTTATTGTTTTTATGCATAAATATATCTGGCGATATTAAACAATTCTACATCTTAACATTTGACTTGATATTGGCTTGTTCAGTTGTTGTTAAGAGTTTAAAATCAATTTTTATAAATCATCGAATGTATGAATCTTTTCATCGCTGAATTTTATTAATAATTTTGGCAAGGCCTTACTTAAAAATGGAAAATGTTAAAGAATTCAAAACCTGTCTCTAAACTAGTAGTTTAATACTATCATTTTGTGTTTTCTGTTTTGGTACTAACATCATGTTTTTAAAACAAACTGGATGAGCCATAAAACGTCTGCTTTGGCCTTCTGACGCTAGAAAACAATATTTCTTGCAATTATAGAATCGATATTGTCTGTATTTTGCAGGCATGGACCAGAGAACTAGCGCTAGTTTGCATGCAGGTGGTATACTTAATTATGAGTTATCGCTGCATAAGAAGTTAACCGTTAGGATTTTTAAAAGCTTTCTTAAGCTTTGCCAGTTAACTTTATTGCCTTACTTTGAGTTTCCTCTTAACCCCCATAGAAAGATGCACTTGCAAAGGTTTTGGAGAATAGTGTATTCTAATTTCGATAAGGTATTGGGTTTCCGTGCATGTACGGAGACAGGTGCCTTAAGTTGAGTTCTTCGTAAATCAATGTTATAAAGCGTGCAAACATATTTTTGTCTATGGGGGGAAGCTTTTGTGTATATTGCAAATAAAAAAAAACAATATTTGACATTTACAGTTCTATATGTACATATACCCAAATATCTACACGGTCACGATGTGATTGAGTTATAGTTGTAATGTTTAGTTTATTCCAAATTGAATAATTACAGATTTATTGTTGGTTTGAGATTCGACAGATGAATAATATAATTTTTTGTCACCAATAAAAACTCTGCTTGATTGATTGAGTTTCTAATAGTAATAAGCGCCTGACGAAACCAATCTCATCTTAGTTGAAATATAACTCCAGGAAAAAATTCTTTTGCCTGCTTTACTCTGCTCCTGGCTCTTAAATTTTAAACTTCCTATATAGCTTATTTTTTTATCATGTAGATGAAAAGTTAAACCCTTAAGTAACTGTTAAAATCAAAATATAAATTGTTTTCCGCTGTTTCTCGGTTACATTTATTTTGAGTTCTGAAAAGTGTAAATAGGCCACTGTTGGAACAGCTGTCGTTTTTGACCGAGCATTGATTCCATTATGAAGTCCCGGTGTGATGACGTACCTGTACAGTTTCCGGTTGAATATTAAACACTGTCAACACAAAAATTTTATTCGTTTACGATCTACAACAGCGAAAAGCATAGAAATTCATTTTTAAGGACTTTGTTCTGAACGTTTGTCTTTGTAAAACATTAAACACTCTAAGACCTAAGGACGGGAGCAATGATGACGATGGTTGTGAAAAATGTTATTTCTCGTTATGTTTTTCCATTTTAGGTCATCGATAAATTTTCCCTTTAGACTTTGCATAAGATTCTTAAACTTTAAAAGGTAAGAAGTTCATTCTCGAAGGCAAACATGGATTGTCAAGTTTTCTTGTTTGACGTTCTCGTTGTTCACGGAACCCAAAAAGTAGAGACTTTAAGCAACGAGGACGCCTACGACGACGGCAGAAAACAATAGAAAATACAATTGCTGCACGTTGGAATGCAGGGAGCGGAGCACGTGCAAGGAGTTGTCACAAAAATTACAACGTGAAAACACCTGTTTTGGAGTGGTCGAGACAACGTGGACGTAACAGCAAAAACTTTCTCAGTATTTGTGTAGCTTCATGGAGAAACATTAAATCGTTTTTATATTCACAAAGCAAAAAGCATAGAAATAAAACTCCAGTGACCCGCACAAAAAAATAACGAGTAAACCAAAATGGTGATTTCATGGAGCCGTCGTCGCTCACATTCCCGTCCTCGTTCCTTAAGGTCCCTAATAAGCTATTTGTGGCGTATCAGTGAAGACAGTGGTGAGTAGCTGGTCAAGTTGCTGCATTCCAACGTGCTACCACTGTGTTTTGTAATTAAAGCTATTGTTTCTTGCCGTTTGCGTAATCATTGCCGTCCTCGCATCTTAAAGTCCCTTCTAATGACGCCGAGCGACGACTTACTGCTCTACGTCACAGGTATACCAGTCTTTTGGCCTGCTGCTCGATAAAAAATTAAATTCCAAATTTCTTTTGATTAAAAAGAATATACTTAGGTGCGGAATTTTATTTCGGTTATTCGAATTTTGAGATTATAGATGACAATAGTTTAGAATCGTACGCGATTTGTTTTTACTTAGTAACCTGTTTATAAGAATATTTACTAAGCGACTGGTGCATTTTTGGCAACTCTACATTTGAGCAAGTGACGGGACCGGGTAATTTTCAGTTCCAAAGTCTGACATTGAGGCAGAATATGAAGAAAAAAATGGAACATTTCATTTCTTTTAATTGGTTCAGTATTTTTATTTGTTATTTACTCTATAAGTATAAAAACGTACTGGATATCAAGATAACTTTACAAATTACTAGTTTTTGCCTCAGTTCAAAACCTATTAGCAGCCCGCGTTCTAGTCAAAATCCTTAGTTGCTTAAGTTGCTTATACCTTATATAAAAATCATGTAATCATAATAGGGTGTGCAATGAAAGGTGGACTAATAATAATAATAATGATAACGATAATACTAAAGATTAATAATAACAATAAAAAATAATAACTAAAACTTCATTTATGAGTTAACTTGATCAATTGTGGAGTGTTGTAGCTTAAAGCTGGGAGCACACTATCGCTGTCGCCTTGGTGTTGCGGTGGAAGGGAGTGGGGGGAGGGGGAAGGGCTACTCATCCACATTAGGTGTACGGGAACGTACGGCCAAACGGAGTATGGTTTTCGAGACTCAAGAGTCTGGGATTGGGTATTATATTTGCCTGAGGTCAGCGATAGGGTATCTAATTTGGTAATGGTCAGGGCTCTATATAATTGTCTGGGATAGGGTACAGTTTCTGGTGCTGAGAAAGTTATGATTTCGTCTATTCGTGCATTAACAAAACGACAAGCACAAATGTGAAGCCATTCCAATAAACATGCTATAATGGAGATGGTAGAGTTAGAAGCTTTCAACACCTGATAACTTTAGGGTGGGGTATGACTTTTGACTTAAAGCTTTGGTGTACGGTATCAATTTTAAGCATTCATAGGTCTGGGGTAGGGTCAGGGTTTAGAGCTTAAGGCGGCACACCTTTACTCATAAACTAATTGAGTATTCCCTCCTTCCCCCATCCGGGGTGTTGCGCTACAAATTGTTGTATTTAGAAGTGAGGTGAAGTAATATTATTATTATTATATAGCAAGTTTCAAAGTTCATTTGTTCCAGAATCTGATTGATTAAAAATACGTCACGTGAAAGGCAAGAAATCCGACTGTTTACCACAAAATCGTGTTTGTCAGTTTGAACCAGTTTGAGCAGGGGTTAATATTATGCATTACCCACTGGGGATTCATAGCGACTTAAAGCAACGAGGACGGGAACGTGAAAGACGACGGCTCCGAAAAATCACTTTTCAGGTGTACACTTAATTTCTTTGGGTGGTTCATTAAGTATTTTACTTCTTTTCTTTTTGTTTGGTAAAAAGAGAAAAGATTTAATGTCTCTCTATGAAGCTAAACAAATACTGAAAATGTTTCGCTGTAACGTCCACACGTATAGTCTCGCCAATTCCAAAACAGGTGTTTTCACGTTGTAATTTTAGCGACAACTCCGTGCACGTGCTCCGCTGGGTGCATTCCAACGTGCAGCCATTGTATTTTCTATTGTTTTCTGCCGTCGTCGTCGGCGTCGCCGTTGTCTTTGCTTAAGGTCCCTAATAATTCCGGAAGGTGTGAATGTTACGTCACATCACATTTTTTACTGTTAGCTTCGTTGAGCATTTTAAATTACAAATTAAAAGTTTGTCTCTGTGACTTCTGGTTACGTTTTTGTTGCGAATTTTCACTTTTCGTTTCCTTTGAAACTTGCTATATAATAAAACACTTATTGACTGATCTCCTCCGGAAACATCATGTATTGTGGACCCTCGACCACTAACATTGGTGGTATCCGGTCCACAAAACATGATGTTTACCTCGGGACCAGTCAATAAGTCTTAATTGAATGAAGTGTGATAAATTTAGAAATGACCTCATACAGTGCTATTTCTTTTTTTTTTGTTTTATATATCAGAATCGAGCTTCATCGAGTTGTTGTTTAAATGTCAACCAAAATCAAGTTAACTGCGTTGTTTGTGCTATGCCTCGTCGCCAAGACAAAACTAGACTCCAGCTTTTCGCATCGTAGATGCCCTATGCTCTGCAAATGTGAACTGGACTGGAAGCGAAGGATGAGGGCCAAATGTAATCTGAAGGGACTCAAAAGTTTGACAAAATCTCAATTGCCTAAAGATTTGTATTCCTTGTAAGTTTTAATATAATACATTTATTTTTTTATTTAGGTTTTTACGTACCGTAAAATCTCGAAAAAGAAGTCCATCGCGAAAAATTGCAAAATGATTTGATAATATGGACTTCTTTTCAACGACAGCAAATATTGCCATCAAGTGTTTGCGATGGCAGATTATTTCTATGGACATTCTCTTTTTTTTCTTATCGACTTTTTAATGAAGTCAAAAACAATTGTAGAATTTGCACACAGTCACAGTTTATGTATCTTGCCGATTAACATTAACTGGTTTTTTCAGCAGCATTATGTTCCGATATACGTATTTGTAGAGTGTCAGCTGCGAAACATGACACGAAATTGTACATAACAAATCAGAGACTCATAAAGCACATTTCCTTCCTTTAGATTTTTCGCTAAAATGACGGACACCCTCCCGCCTAAATTTTAATGATTAAACTATCATTTCACGTAGTAAAAATGTTTGATCCTTCCTCGCTTTTGTCGAAACACTCAGCGCGTTGTATCTGGACATCAACTTAGTCCATTCAATTAAGACAGCTATGCTCATGATGACATCATCTGCACATTTGTGACATCATTATAATGAGCCTGGGTACGAAGTTGGTGTGATCTGACGAAAACAAAAAGAAACCATGCATTTTTGATGATGAACTAAAAATGAACTACAACTGAAATTAAGGAGGTGATAAGATGAGTTCTGTTTTGTGTGATATAATAATGGAAATTCTACTAGATTGTACATTTGGCTCACTATCAACCTTGCCGTCAGAATTGATAATAAATTTCAATAACTAGATGACGCCATCACTATTGCGCAAAATATCGAAAAATTGCGAAACAGCCCACAGATGACGTCAAAATGACGTCATTTGCAAAGTTACACAATTTTCAAATTCACAGAGTGCTTCAGTACTTGTCTGGTCAGTTTTATTTTGAACTGTGGCAATCTAATGAATTGTTACGTGCAGCTGTATTTATGACCCTACCCCCTCCCCCCTCATTTTTTTGATTTTCATAAAAAGTTTTGTTATATGTGTGTGAAAGCAAATATGAGGTACTAATATCTACTATTTAGAAAGAACAACGGAACATTTTGCAATATTGCAGCTTTTCAGCTACTTCGTCTACTACCTGCTATTTTTCGCATATTTACATACTAATGACGTCATTGTGAGGTCATGTGACCCCCAAACCGTTATTTTGTGTTAAGAAATAAACAAGCTTTTGATCATGTGTACGCTGCCAAAAATATCACTGCAATATCTTTAACGTTTCCTGACTTACAGGCGCGGGTTGTTCCCTCCTTCCCCCAGTCTGAGGAACCCCTAAAAAGCCCAGTCTGAATAGAGTTTATAATGACTGGCCCCAAGGGAAACAGTGAGTTTGTTTCCCAGAGAACCTCAATGTTCCCCGAGGCGAAGCCGAAGCTCAAAATAGAGCAATAAACGAATGTCAAATAACGACTTTATTGTAGAAAGTTACAAATCCCAGTTGCATAATTCATATCACAAATGTGATATGCCGCCGTTCCAAAGATGCACGACCTTATCACGTGCGAGTCGAAAGTTCAAGTTGTTGTTGCCCTAGAGAGTTAGTGAGTTTTGACACGTGACACGCTCTCCTCCAATCGGAAAACAGATTTGATTTGGGAGGTTTAGCAAAAGTATTTATATTTTCGTTCGCTGCTTTAAGAACAGATTGTAAACAATAGCGTCAGCTACAATTCGTTTATTTACTTAACGTGTTTTCTAGAGATCTCTCTTCAAATGGACTGCATGAATTGCCGACGACATTTACACGCAAAATATCCAACGTCAGTGAGCTGTAAGTTATTTCTTATTGTACAAATCCAGTATAGAAAATGTCAACGTGCTACAAGAAAACGTAGGCAACGGACCTAGTATTATAACTGCTACCACCGTGGCCTTAGAGCTTAAAGCTTTTCTTATATCAAATACTTCTTGTCAAAATCGTTGCTCGGCTCATGAGCAAAGTTTTTTTTAAAGAAATGTACTCCCGGCAGGGAATTCTTGGGGGTTTTTTGGACGCGACTAAAGGTCAACTCCTTGAATTCTCCCCTGGCTACCCTACAGCCGGTTGCCATGCATATTGCAAGCTAAACTTTGGCGCCTTTTTCTTCTGTAAGCTTTCATCGTGACAGTACGCGTGCATCTAAACTTAAAACTTCGCGGCAAAAATAACTTTCTGACCCAATTTTTATCTGTAAATTTATTTTCGTCATGAGGAATTGAAACGCTTAGTTTTTTCATATTTTTGTTATGCAATTATTTATTTTTTTGCAAAGCTTCCTCTTTTTTTCTCATTGTCATCTGTTATTGTTTAACAGAATCTTAGCGAACAACAGTTTAGAATTTACCACTGAAGAATCGTTTGAAGAGCTGAAACAACTTCGTACAATGTGAGTTTTTTAAAAGTCATGGATAAATTGATATTTTTATAGTGTAGCGTTTCCCTTTTGGCAATCTATAAAGAAGGCTAGTGCATTATTTTTACACAAAGAAAGGAAAAATAGCTTTCCTTTTTTTTATTATAATGTATTTGTTCCGAGCATATCAAAACTATATCGAACTATCAAGTGCGTAAAGCACGAAGATAATAAACACTGTAAAAACATAATGGAGTACATATTCTTGATTTTTTTTTTCTGCTAAAAGAATCAAAACTGGAAAACCAAAAAGGGCAAACTAAAAATCAGGGACGGCCGATAACACACGTGTTTTTTATTTGGCTTTACCTATACGATATTAACCTGCCCTGAGTATATGTCTTAAAAACAAATCTTAACCCTATTGTTGCTAAACGTTACAGGGCGCTTTAAGTAAAAAAAAAATTGAGTTCCATGGTTCATCTTTCATTATACCGTTGAATGCTTTTGGTTTTTATGAAAACTTCAGTAGGAAGTAATACTTTTTAAAATAGATTATTTTAGTGTAAAATTTGCAGGGTTTTCAATCATGAACCTTGCAAAGTCAATTTAATACTAAAAATAATACTCAAATTATCAATGAACGTGAATTTATTTTCATTTTCAGTGACCTGTCGTATAGTAAAGTGAGGCCAATGAAATTTTTGAGGGCCAATTTATCAAGCCTGAAGACCCTTATAATCAAGAACGCAAAGCATTTTGATCACCACGTTTGGCCCTTGATTTTATCCCTTCCCAAGATAGAAGCATTAACGGGGGTCACCTGGTTCAGAGCTTGTGATCAGTGCAACATAACTAGAAGCCGTGAAGCAAACACAACGTCAGTTTCTCTCAAAAACAAACACTCTAAAAGAACATTTATCAACAGAAAAAATAAGAGTGATGTATCTGAACACGTTGGTGTTCATAAGTGTCAATACTACGGTTCTATTAGGAAATTTGATCCTTTAGAATACATCAAATTCGGGTTTGCGTTACATTGCCGGTGTGATTTTCAAAAATGTGCAGCAGCCTTCGAACGACTAAAAGAAATAAGTTTGGGTGTCTCTCAAGCTTTGAGACTTACTCAGCAAATGTTTAATGGACTGTACCCACTTGCAAGTGCTTCCATTCTCCTAAATTTTATTGCTGTGATAACTGTTGCAACGTGTAAAAAACTCCGAAAATCACCCACAATGCTTTTAGTTATGAATATGGCTGTGTGTGACATCTGCATGACATTGTGGTGTGTTCTCTCGGCATCAAATAACAGGTTGCTTCCCAGCAACAACGAGGGGAAACTCTTCAACATAAGGGACTGGTATGTCAAATCCAAGAACAAGTATTGTCCTTATATGGCATTTATCTACTGTGTGACGCAAACCACAACGGTAGTGACTTCACTGCTGGTTGTTTTGGAAAAATATTTAGTTATTGTCTTCTCCGTGCGTCCCAGCTTACGACTAACAAAAAGAATTACTGTTGTTAGCATTTCTGTCACCTGGTTTTTAGCCATCTTGTACTTCGTGTATGCTGTGTTTTTGGAGAACGAGGATGTGCGAGAGAAGCATCGCTCTTATAACTTGTTTCTCTGCACAACGGCTGGAAAATTCATAAAAGTCGGCAAGTTTCGCTATGAATTATCAACCTCTGTTTTTCTAGGCTGGGTTGCGCTATTGCTATATTTCTGTACGATACCGCTGTACATCCACATTTACATCGTAGTCAAGAAATCTAGCAATCAAATGGGCATCAAGCGAGAAGGAATTCTCGCAAAGAGATTGGGCATTCTTATGCTCACAAATTTCTGTTTCAGCACTCTACCGATGTCACTGATACCTTTAGGAAGCAGCCTTTTAGGATCAACAAGGGTTTTATCTTTGGTGTTAGTTTCTTCATCAAGACACTTGTTTAAAACATTACTGGTGTGTTCCGTGTGGGTACCAGCCTTTCTCTTGTGCCTGAACTCCAGTCTCAATCCATACTTGTTTGCATTCAGACACCGTCTCTTTCAGCGACACTTTCTTAAAATTTTTAGAAATGTTTTTCAATGTTATGATAAACAAAAGGAAACAGCGAATAGTACAAGTAGCCAACAGGCCACGCGTGAACGCCACCTCAATAATGCAAAAACTATAAACACAAGGGTATAGACAGATTTAATTCGAAAGTTAGTGACCAACACCTTTTTCGGGAACCAAACTAAGGCATAAGTTGTGATCGTGAGAAAATTATCTCCATTGTTGTCATCTTTAGTTGTTTTCACTATTGTACTTTTAGAATAACTAGATATTTTTACATTTTCCTTTTAGCAGTTCATGGCAGCTGGCATAACAGTTATGGAGGAGTAAAAAATACACACTTCATGACAACTCCCCTAGAGGGGCTTTTCAGTGTCATGTTAAAATCTCTCTCTTCCCCAGTTAAGAATCCCGACTGGTAGGAGGCAAACCAGTTGCCTATTTACAAAGCGTGGTGATTTTGTCCCTGGAGTCATCAAGGACAAATTCATTTGGTTATCTGAGTTGGAATATCGAACGTTAACCAGTACTATTGCGCTACGCTGCCCGTTAAATGGTCTTTATTTTGACATGTTTGATTTTGGAAAAGATTGTTAGCAATCGCAATGAATTATATATGATTGTATAATTTTCTTTAATAATTTTTGTTGGTTTATGTACTCTCTGATGTTGCCACGAGTCGGGTTTTCTGTGGATACGATTTTTCTATAAGGGTTAGTTTACACTTAAAGACCACGATAAGTTATGTATCAGCTTTAATGGCACTAAAATGACTTCTATGTGAAGAAAAAGATGAAAGCATTGTCTTGCTTCTCCTCGGGAATATTCGTTATATGTGTATCTTGTCAAAAATCTGAATTTGTGCTGGTATAAACATTTTTTTACATCGGAAATTGATCTTGAAAGTTGAAAAGTTGAAGGTTTCAAGTCTTTCTAACTGACCAAAGGCCTACTAATTGGAGACACCATCTTTACCACTTTAAGGTGGACGGAGACCTTTCGCATTAAAACACACACTCATAAACACGGATATAATCCCCGAGAGTCTACGGTTTAACGTTATAGAGCAAAGGCAGTACTTTCTCCTCAATTATTTTAAGACACTGAGTGTTGGTCCGGCTGGGAATCGAAGCCTCCCGCACGATAGACTGGCATCTTACCAACTAGGTTAACCAGACGGCAGTAAATGCATCGAGCAATTGAAATTCTGGCTTTGATGTCGCAGCGACTCACTGAAGAAGTTTCTTGATTCAGAGATAAAAACAACACAGTTACTGTGTTGGAATTTATAATGTAGACTTCCAAGGTTTATCTTGTAGGCATTTACTGTGAATCAAGTGAATCACCAGAAGATGGCAAGAACAAACATAAGAAAGACTGGAAGAATGCGAAAAATCTGAAGGTGGAAAGCAGATCGCTGACAACAGGATGATCACAGTAATAATTTTAATTAGTTGAACGTATGGCTCTTTGATTCGCTTCTTTTCTGACCAATCACGTACCCAGGGTTTCTAACCAGAAACCAAAAGAAAAACAATGGGGACAAAGGTATAGTTTCTGAATAGGCCATTTACGAGTGCCATTGTTCATGCCTCTGTTTCAATGTGAGTCTAAGAGCGAAGCCATTCTTATGAAAATGACTTAGATTTGCATGCAAGTGAAATTGAATGCATAACTCGTTTGGACAAATGCACATCACCAAGAGCGGATTATTTTGGAGGCTGTTCTCGCGATATGGGTTACAGTAGACCAATCAGTGCTCTAGGTTTTATCATGTGCTAACTCAAGGTTTGGAGGCTGTTCTCTCAATATGGGTTACAGTACACTAATCAGTGCTCTAGGTTTTATTATGTGCTAACTCAAAGTTGCATAAATGTTTGGAAAGAAAAACAAAGAAAACTAAAACTGGATATTGATTTGAAACTTTGCGAGGTTTCGCCTAGAACCGCTGGGCTTCTTCATGCAGGATTGTTGGTGCAAACCGAGATGCATGATGGGGCGCCACGCAAAGCAGTGTCTCAAGAGTAAGACAAACGAAACCTCAGTCCACCCCTCCTGTTTAAGGAGGGGCCTCAACCCTCTCCCAGATCACCTCCTTCACTCCCCGCTCGAACCATCGCGCCTCCTTGTCTAGAATCTTAACATCAGGGGGGAGAGGGTGTTATGTACAATGGCCTCTCTGTGGGTGTATACAGGGGAGTCGTTGGTAGATATCCCACTGGAGCTCGGCCTAAGGTGCTGTTCAATTGTTGTTTAAGGGCCTGTTTAGTTTTCTCGATGTAAGATTCATTACTGCTCAGATGGGCGCATTTAGTGCAATAAACCAGGTTTAATGTACATCTTTTCCTTGGGGTTCTGTTCTTTACTCTCACAAGCTTTTCTCTTAGAGTGTTAATTGACAGGCTTGAAGACTGTTCACACGCCAAAGGCTCTAAAAGTGTCTCTAAAAGCCTCGCGTTGTGGTTTCCTACGCTTATCTCGTGTTCTCCCAACCTCCCGCGTGTTTACATCAGGTTATGTAAACACGGAAACCGTTTTATATTTCTTAAACGTTAACGCAGTTTTTTTTCCTATTTAAACTCCGTGTTCTTATTGAAACTCAAAAACGTATTTAAGATCGAATCCAGCTGGTTCTAGAAAGAAGCAAGATCAATTCAAAGTTATCCAGTTTCTAATTGTTTTAAAACTTTACAGTATACAATGTTCTGAAATTATGAAAAAACTCGGTCTCAACAATAATGAAAATAGGACATCGAAACTGCAATCAGTCAGAAGACGCGAACCGGAACACTTTGTAACTGTGGTCCCCAACTTTAACCACTATGTTAAGGACACAACCGTAACGACTACAACTAAAATTTGGAGATACATACCACCGTTACAGAAGACAATGGAAACGATATTTTAGTAATCTTTATTTAATTTACAAAAAACAAGCTTGTTCTCCTTCACCAATTCTCTCTCCAAAGACGGTTTTTGAGACAAAATAAGCCTTGAAACAAGCTAAAATTCGCTTATGAATATTATTCTTTTGTTCTCTTCATAATGAGCCATTTTAGGAGCAGTTTGTTTCAAAGCCACATGTGCTATGTTTGTCGATTTTAAAACATTTCCACCTTTTGGAAGCTTGTGTATCAAAGAGACAAGGTACAGAAGGTCTTTTAAAACAACATTAAAAAAAAAGAAAGGAAAAACGACAAAAACAATAGATATGCCTGATTCTTCATCCGCTCTCAACTACAACGCAATCTAAAATTGTCCTGAGTTTTCACACAAATGAACGATTAGCTTAGTGGTAGTGTCAGGCTGCCAAGTTCCAAATTAGAGTGATTCCTATATTTTTTTATTTTTTCAGCACCAAAGTTTATTTTTAATTCAAAACTGTCAACGGGCTATGTTATAACTGTTAGGACGTTCGATATATGTGGGATGTGCCTTAAACGCTCCGCAACACTCGTGTACGACATGTAATAGTTTTTCCTCGTTCCAAAACGTCTCTGGCATTAATCAAGCTAGTTCTGACAACGATAGAAAGTTAAAACAAACAGCTGAAATTTGTAGAAATCTATTTATTGATTGAAAAAAAGTCAAACAGCAATGTGCAAAAAGGGAACACTGAAACTTACCCGGAGTTCAAGTGGTGAACTACGGCATACCGTCCTTAGAGCTTTTGTGATGAGCTACGCTCTACTAATTGAAGTTGAATCACAATTTTACGACCAGTTTGTTGGACATTACGTCATAAACTAATTTGAATGATAACTATTATTATCTCTTATATTTTCATTGAGATAGCATGATTGGTAACGTGGCCTGGTGGTATAACGCTTGTATTAGAGTGTTTATCCCTTTTTCTAAATTCTGTCTGATCGTTCATTTGTGTGAAATATCAGGACAATTTTAGATTGCTATATGGTTGAGAGCGGATGAAGGATCAGGTATATTTATTGTTTTTGCCGTTTTTTTCTTTCTTTTTTTTACTTTTTTTCTTTAATGCTCTTTTAGAAGACCTTCTGTACCTTGTCTATTTAATACAAAAACTTCTAAAAAGTAGAATAATCTTGAAACAGGCAAACATAATGCTCGAACTATTGTTGGTGACTATGCATAAAACTGCAAACATTTTGTAGAAAAATAGAAATAACAGTAGTGCTAAACAATGGAAAGCCACTTGTGCCACATGTGGCATCGAAACAAACTGCTCCTAAAATGGCTCATTATTTTATTCTTTTAAATTGTTACGACTGCTGTTCTATTTTGAGTCTTTTTGCAGTGTTAGAACATTACCGATAGTGAATAATTTCCACTTTTAAATTAGAAACTGGACATCCTTGAATTGACCTTGCCTCTTTCTATAGAACCTCTATTCGATCATAAATACTTTAGTAGTTTTAATAAAAAAAAGAATTTAAAGAAACGG
>JAOTRI020165915.1:0-19814 GCA_028564885.2 Zoanthus sanctaehelenae
TGTAAGGGACCTCGAGTCCTATTATCTCTACTCCTTGGAACCTCACCAAGTTCCTAAATGTTCATAAGAACTAAGAAGAACTATAAAAGAATCACAGTAAAATTGAGGAAACATTTGTTGTTTTTACAAGTATACGCTTGATCTGTGTTTGCTTCCTCTGGAGCCGTCCCTTGGCTTTTCAAAAAATCAAAGAAAGAATACTGGGGTCTAACAAAGTTCGCTAGAGCAGCTCATATATTATTTGGCATTAAGGCACACCTGGCAGCCGATACAAAGTTATCTACTCTTCACATATATTACAGCAAAGGCAGCATCTTCTCCTAAATCATTTTAAAACCCTGACTGAAGGTCTCGCCAGGAATCGAACCTCTTGCACGATAGTCTGGGAAAACCAGTCTTCATCTAAGAAGTACAAAATAACATAATGGTATGATTTCGGTATAGTTAGAAAGACACATCTGCTCGCTCGATATGTCCGATAGTCATATTTACTATAGGATTCTATTCCTCAAATGATAAGATATAGAAGTATATAAAATTATGAGCATTCAACTCGAGGAAAACTTTCTTTCTAACTTTACACCGAGTTGCATACTTCTATATATTATCATTTTTGTATCCTCCTCACTAAACGACAAACTAGGGGCCGTATATAAGAAAAGAAAAGAGTTGTTCATCACAGTCGACCTACCTTTTGCACTACTATTTTTGGGGCGTGGATAGACTGAACTGTTATGTGAAAGGTTACTTAACTCCTCGTTGCTACCCCCATGAGTTGTGTCTGTTGAACTAACAGAGCTTGTGGCCGAGGAGGGAGTGGAGCCAATGCCACTGTCGTTACAGGTGCTGGGATATCGATTTAAATGTTGAGCTTTTGACTGCTCATAAAGAGCCATTATTGCTTCTTTCGCAGGATCCACTTGGACACTGAAAAAAATGTATTGGTGAAAGAAAAGAAAATTCATTAAAACAGCCAATCATTAACGTCATTATCCTCATAATTACCGTTATCATTTTCATCATTATTATCGTCAACTTAATCATCACCACCATCACCATCATCATCATTGTCTTCATCGTAATCATTTTCATCTTTATCTCCATCATCATCATCATCATCACTATGATCACCTTTATCGTCACCATAACCACCATCATCACCAATATCATTACCACTTTCATCACCATCACCACCATCATCACCATCATAATCACCATCATCATCACCATCACCACTATCATCTTCGTCACCATTACCATCATCACCACCATCATCACCATCATCACCACTATCTTTATGATCAACTGCTGTCACTAACACTTACATCATCATTAAGAGTATCGACAGATCAATAATTATCTTTCCGGGACCAATTTCAACATAATTAAAAAACATGACAATGGGTAAAATATTTGTTTAATAAAAAGACTACCCGTATCGATCTAATATGATCATCATTAGAGTTAAAACTAATTAAAATATGTTAGTTTGCATAACTTAGGTTATCCCAAAACCCTTAAGGAAAAGGATAATTTCATATGATTGTACAAGTTTGTTTCTTTATTTCTGGGTTAATAGATACAAATAACAGATCCTCAACAAGGCTAAGGAGTATAACACAATAAAAATAATATTTTCTTTTTTTCATAGATATATACTCTTTAATATCCCTAGAACACAGGCCCAAATTAATTTTAATATGTCAAAATAAGTCTATAAATATTGTATGGACGCTAATTTAAAGACGGTTTAATCAAATCACTAAACGCAATTAGTCAAGGTGTCTGTGTGAGATACCAATACAGTGTTAGCCAGAGGAACGAGTTAAGGAAAAAAAATTGTCAGTGATCAGTTATTCGAAATTTTGACTTCCCGTACAGCCACTGCAAGCCTAAATTGAAATTTCTAGTTTGATTTATGAGAATGAAATTCATCCATCAGAACACACCAAATATTAAATTACTTACCTAAGATCAATGAGATCTTTTTCATTTGCTCCTTCAGAATTTCGCCTGTACCTTTCTTTTTCTTTACTCTTCTTGCTAAAACTAATAGGATTAATAGCTTGTTTGAGAGCGCTTCCAATTTTCTTTAAACTCTTTTTCTTCGACTTATCCTTTTTAAGACTTTCTTTTCCAGGGCTGTGACATTCGTCAGCCGATTTTCCTCCAGTGCTAGTACTGTCAGAGCCAACACTGGAAGCACGGGATGAAAAGCGATCGCTCGTGGGTGAGTCTAATGGATCAGATGAGTGACCCCTTGCATCTTGCGACGAAGGAATTTCAAGGAATCCTCTCGAATTAGAGGCCTTCATTCCAGTGTCTCTAGCATTTCCATTTAACAGTTCGTGTGAGCTAAGTCGTACTGATGTTTTCGAATTGGTTAACAAATCTGTTGAATGACATCGCTTAAGTCCAGCTGAATTCTCCTCTTGGTATCTGTCAAGAATTTCATTTGACCGGGTGCGATGCAAGTTAGAATTTGAAAACTGTTTTTCATTTTGGGTGTTCAGCAAATCTCGTGAGCGTGATTTCTTGGTTGTAGGTGGCATCCCATTTGGCTTGGAAGGAGAAGAACATTGACTTTCATGCAAAGATGAAGATTCAGTCTATAAAAAGATACCAAACACAATGTAAAACAACTAAATAAAGCAGAAAATGGATACTATGATTGAGTTTAATATCAAAAACACATTAAACCCAGAGTGGTTCAATTGTTGTGTAGGGATACAAGATTATCCACCGAGAGACTGGAAAAGATCTTTTAACAATACACATATACTTACAATGGTTTAACCACAAACGCTATATAAAAAGCTAAAGACTTACTTGTTAATACATTACTCAATATACAGCAGTATTACACATGCAATACAAGTTCCTTCACTCTTCGAATTGAGCATCACGTATCGACATCGTCACTCCCGTACTCATGATTCGTATGTGTTATTGAAAATGGTGAAGTCGTCCACAAGAAGAGCAGAACAAAACGAAGAAATTTCAGAGAATATAAAAAACTCAATACCAAAATGTACAAAGCCCATTTATAACAACGTGAAGTGTTTCTGCTTTTAAAGGATTTCGTGATATTAAAAACAGGTAGTCATGGAGATGATATATAGGCACAACCTCGTTCCCAGGGATCTCTCCTCAGGGAGAAAACCCTAGGAAAGAGGTTGATGTGGCACAGCAATAAAAGTTTTTGCTTTAGCGAGGGATATAGATCAAATGATTTTTCAGGGTAATATCTATAGTCCTATGCATGCCCACTTCGGTACCCTGTGGTTATTAGTTACATCCCTCATCCTCTTACACAAACCCATTACAAAGTAGCTACCGCTGATATCAGCAGTAGCTACAAAAACGAATGTATTCTTCGGTACCCTGTGGTTATTAGTTACATCCCTCACCTTTCACACAAACCCATTACAAAGTAGCTACCGCTGATATCAGCTGTAGCTACAAAAACGAATGTATTCTTGGGTACCCTGTGGTTATTAGTTACATCCCTCATCCTTTCACACAAACCCATGACAAAGTAGCTACCACTAATATCAGCTGTAGCTACAAAAAATTCAGGTGGGCCACTGCAGTAAGTTAGCACTGACAGTAAATGAACAATGTTTATAGGTAGATGGAGTAAGGAAACCAAATAAGTTGATGAAAGATATTTTTGTGTTACATGTACCACACAATAAAACAACATACCTTGCAACATCCAAAAGCTATATTTTCTGTCTTAGATATTAAAATATTCTATTAAACGCATGTAACTAAATTTCTTAATAAAAACTCTCCAAATTGAACAACGAGAAAACTAAGAATGAGCAAGAAGATTGAAACTTAATTGCTGAAATTCTCATCCTGTCTCATTAAGGAAAAAACCAGAGTTTCCACAGCTGCCAAAAATGATTAACATGCACTTTAACTTGCAAAATTACTATAAATTATTGTTACATGCACATATAGTGTCTGATTCCAATTAGCAAAGCAAACAGTTATTAAATAAGGATTATGGGTCATGTCTATGTTAGAAAACATCAATGTTGAATGAAAAACTTCAGAATGGGTAAAAATTAATTGCTGTTGTAAAAAACAATTGTAATTAGTCCAATGTCTTGACCACTTCTTACCTACTGCATCGAAAAGTCAGGTCCTGAAAATTCCACTTCAGCTCATTTCCTTTGTCATCAACCCACCAAAAAGCTGGGATGGATTCATCTCTTTCGCCACTCTGGAAATTTATATTTTAAATAAACTATGTGCTTCATGTGATTTCATTTTAATTTTCTGTGAAATGTGAAATTTAATTAGGTTCTCCAAAAATAGAATGTTAACAATTTTAAAAGTAAGTATTAAAAAATAAAAAAAAAATGTTATAATTAAAAGCTAATGGAATTGGCATTAAAAATTCAGGATTGGTGAAGTGATTGACATTTGATAAAATTTTGGTATCTTGTCAAACATACCATTTCTATGACTATGTGTACTAACAATTTATGTGAAGATTTCACAGTTGTTACAACTAGCTCCTTCAGTCTTCCACAGAGAATATTGTCATTGTCATTTTCATGTTCAAGTAAATATCAACCAAGTGCAGGCATGTTATATTCTATGTATACTTAGTATATAAATATGCAGCATTTACTGATTCCAGTCATAATTATTTATGAAAAAACAAATTAAATCAGAAATTTGTTAACTTTTAACACATTCACAGGCCTCTCAACATGCACACCAGTTACAACAAGGCCAATCCTGAAGGTTTGCAGTTGTGTGCAATCTTTAAATTATAGGTATCTAGTACATTTCATGGATTTCTGCAAGGCATTCGACCCGATAAGCAGACAAGCTTTATTATTCGACATTCTTCTGCTCTATGAAATACCTGTGCCTATTGTTGAGGCGATAAAGTTGTTGTATATTAACAGAGGTTACTGTGATCACACCAGATGGAGAGACAGAGTTCTTGGAACTCACAAGTGGTTTACTCCAAGACGTCACTATAACTTCCTTCATCATTCCCTTTGACTAAATATGTACATTGCCTATCCCTTGACAATTTAAGTGACAGGGGTCTACAGATCCAACCCAGGTGTAATCAAGAACATCTGGCACAGCCAGTGTTACAGACCTTGACTTTGCAGGTGACTTCTCACTTATCACAGAAATAGTCAAAGAAGCTGAAGCACTACTCTAGTATCTAAAAAGGGCAGTCACACTAAATGGGTTATTGCAACGAGAGCAAGACTGAGTACATTAACACAACCAAAACCTCCCCCAATCTGAAATCTCTCTCAGGAAGAACCATCAAAAGTGTACAAGACTTTAAATATTGTGGAGTGAAGATAATGGACTCTGATAATGACTTTAAAGTTTGTAAATTGCTAGACTGTGCAGCTTGTATCAAGCTTCAAAAGCTATGGCATTCAAACCTGCTGAATGAAAATATAAAATCTTCCTGCTCAAGTATCTAGTTGAACCAGTGCTTCTTTACAGTGCATAAACCTTGACCCTAATGCAAACAACACAAAAAGGCTAGACGGAACATACATGAACCTTCTTTGCTGTATAGAACATTCAATAAGCATCACAATCAAACATGTTGGATAACTTTGTTCAAAATTTTCATCCAACATATTGTCCAACATTTTCAAAAATAAAGATGCCGTGTAATCTTGTACCTGGTACTGAAATCCAACATTGTTGGATGGTGTTGGATTGATTTAAACACTCCATAATCCAACACAACCCAACACCGACTGGACATTGTTGGATTAATATAGTTGATCAATTACAATGGGTTACCTGTGGTGTTTTTGGCCGATAAATAGAATATATGTGGTCATTTAGAACATTCAAAAAGCTGAAACGAGATTTTTCTTGTGTTCTTGTAAGTCACAACGTTAGTATAGCTGACTGATTAGAAATCTTGATGCTTTCTTTTTTATACGGTTTTACTCTCCTTTTCTCTATTTATTGACTAAAATATGACATTGACTGTGATAAAAAACAAAAGGCTTTGAGATGAAAATGAAAACGGCCACCAGACTAACGAAGCATCACACCCAGAACAAAAGACCCTAACCGTGACTGTGCACATTACATTACACAAAAAAAAAATAACTGAAAAAATCTTCTTTGTAGTTTGCTAAGTTCTCTAACCAGTCACCCTAACAACTATTATTGACTAGAAACACGCTCGACGCTATTTGATTCCCTTGAATCTTGATGCTTCTAGGCTATAAAGGTTCGCTTTAAATTTATCACGTTTCTCCTTATTTACCATAACATTAAACAGTACTAATTAGAACATACCCTCTCCTTCTGCGCCCATTCGTCTAATATTTTGGAGAAATTGAAGAATTCCGGAACTTCAAGTTGAAACCTTTTCTTTTCATAGTAGTAATCATTGAAACCTGTGCGTGAGTCACATGCGGGAGGAAATGAAGTCTTACTCGATAATCGAGCTATGTGCGCCCTCAAACGAATCGTTCCCCTCCCCGAAAGACTGGCAATCAATTTTGTCTTTTCACTGAATGCTGTTAAAAAACAAGTACTGCAAATTAACCGCATTTCCAATTTTTTGCCATCAAATTAAAACTCTTTTATGATTAACCGCTGAAATTACAAAATATAATTGCAATTCCCCACCCCCCCATGGAGACAAACTGTCAGGTAGGCATCTGATTGGCTTAAAAAATAAGAAAGTTTTGCAAGTATTACTTTTTCGGGTTTTTTCGATCCCCAACTACTAGTCAAAGCTTATAAGGACCTCCCTCTCTCCCTCCTTCTATTATTTCTCAGAAATTATGTAAATATACTGTTACAAAATTTAAGTATATAAGAGCCAGATATCTGGAACTAGTTCATGGCCACGAAAAACCACTGGAAACTGAAAATTTGTACCGTACACAAGTCACAACTAATTATGTGTAGTTTCAGTCTTAAATCGAAAATATTCAAGGTATTAAAAATATATCAGCCAAACCGAAATGTTTTTCACGCCATTGTCACATTGCAACTGGCCACATGCGGGTTATAGATTACCCTAGCTTTGAAACGCCAATTTTGCCCCTTTTCGTAGAGACCCTGACTTCACAACTCCGTTCCTTTAGCCACAGGCAGCCCAAGCTCCATCTATGAACCAACCAATAAAACATTTAAAAAGCTTTTGTATGGAGCTTTATAGACGTACATGGAGGTAGTTAAAATTACAACAATTATAAGTAAAAACTATTTACTTTATGCCAAACGTGTGTTGTTTACTTTTGGTGGGGTTGTTATTCTAATTAGACTTGGTTTACGCGTTTTTTTTAAATCGCGGTTTTCCCTATATAAAGAGATCTTGCCTCAAACACAAAACCATTTAAGGAAATAAAATAATAGAGAAGTTCAAGATTTAAAATTTTATAAAAACCATTTATGTGAGGGAAGGGGGAGGCTTCGGGTGGCAAAAAGTACTACATGCAGGCAAGGCAAATTCAGTGTTAACTTACAAAAACAAGTATTTGTGTGGAATCAATAGTGAAGAGAAATATTAACAACTGAGCTTGGTTCCAAGTTGGTTCTGGTGACCAGCTGTCGACAGCGGGGTTTTAGGTATTTCAGCAATATTTTATGGAACGGGCAACAAAAAACGCGAGTAATTATGCCATTTGCTAAGATACTAACTTTGCACATGCGCATACACTGATTTGGAGTAAAGGGTAACTTTGATTACTGCGATGCGTTTTTAAAGAAAACAACCACAAGAACCAGTAAACTGATTTATTTACTAAAATCGCTTACAAAGCGAAACAATGCTGCAATGTATTTTAGTGATGTAGCCTGGATTAAAGTACTGCAAATTGTTTAATATTAAAAAGAAAAAATGTTACGATTTCCTTTCTTTTTTTATTTATTTCAAACTCAAAGTGAAGGCCAGCAAAACCCTTGCTGTTGTATGATTAACTACCCAATGCTATAGTGACTTCCATGTTTGATATTCATCTTACTGCTTCCCCTGGGTTTGCTGCCCAGGGGTACTTTATTTGTGCTTGGATTGGGGGGAGGGAGGGGAGGGAGACCGCCCTAACCCCAAACCTATAACCCTATCCCGGACCCACGACCGTTTAAAACCTATACCCTACCACAAGCCTTTCAGTCAACAATCATACCCAACTCGTAAGTTTACTAAACATACTTTAAAAGCTGCATAACTGTACCATTTCCATTAACACGCTTTTAGGACTGGCGTGATATCTTTGTTGGTCGGTTTGTTAATGCATTTTAAAACACCAGAAATTGTTTTCTCTCCAAGACAATTAGATCCCTAATCCATGCCACATTAGAAACCTTATAACAGACCTTAGGCAAATACGAGACCCTACTTCAGACTCTAAGGTCAAAAAACGCTTACCCCATAGGGCAGCACGTACCCGCAGAACTCATCCTTGTGAGTCCCCCCCCCCATCCCCACCCCCAGGTCTTTGCTGCTACTCACGTCCTTTTACTTGTTCAACTGCGACAAAGACTGAGGACATGTTAGGTATTTCGTTTCAAACTACTTTCAGTAGACAAGACGAATAAAAACTTTTCAATTCAATATACATTTGCAGTTTCACAAATTGATAAGTTTAACACCGTAGTGTCGGAAAACAATATTGTAAAGAAAACAACTGCTATGTACAAGAACCAGTAAACGTTTCGAACGGTATTTTTTTCATTCACTCTGACGAAGAATTACTGTCCGAAAAAGCAGTTTAATATCCTTTTCACTAAGGTGTATGATTTATCTATTTGTAAACCTGTTTCTGTACAAACTGTTACACAAAATTCCATTTATAATATTATACATTTGATTTGAATGTATCGAAGACTAATTTTAGTGTTTTCTTAGGAACCCATTACGTTCTTCTAGAGCAAATTAATGTCAACCAATGAACTGAAGATGTTATGGTATTTCACTTTCTTTTACTGGAATTGAAAACTTTCGCATGAATGGAAAGGAAAGTAAATTAATTGATTATGCCATCAACTGAATAACAGAAGACAACTGAACCGTGTACAATGCCACAATGCAATGGATTAAAATTCCTTCGTAGCTCAATGTAAATATAGATGCATTCCATGTCATAATTCTGTTTCAAGTAGCCCAGTTGGGCTCATCACTGTTCTGCTTTCAGAAACCTCAGATAGCCATCCAGCGACGTCCACTGGTTCTTCTTCATATCGTTTGATAAACGGATGCTCCTGTTAGTCAATGGTTAAGAAGAGTTAGTAATTAAACTTCAGAGCGAAAATGTAGCTACTATATTAAGTCCCTAGACTGCAAAACAGTCTTAATTCCTTCGCTGAGAGATCGAGAATCCAAGCTCGTTTATTATATGGGAAACTGAGCGAAGGAATTGGACGCGCTGATGAGATCAAAAAGGAATGGGGTTGAAAGAATAGTTTTCTCCCTTCAGACCCTGGCCCAACTCCCTTTCATATCCTCTTCCCACTTTTCAATATGAACGCGTTTGGATTTCCCATCTCTAGGCGAAGGAAGAGACTGGTTTGCAGTCTATTCAGTCCAAAGAACAATCGAGAACAACATTTTAAAAATGTCAAGGAACTTGTAACAAGCTCACGTTTCAGAAAAATCAAGAAAACGAGTTCGGGGGATAGAATGTTATGTTTAAGCAAATAATGGTCCTCCTACGGTAAAGTCTCTAAAAATGAAGACACTTTATTTTTTTCTAATCGTGATTTTTTAACGCAAATTTGTACTATTGTACGTGATTAAAGGTAACCCTGGTCTACACGAATGAACTGCATAACAAACTAATTGATTAGGAATTACTTTCATCTTTTAAATTACCCCCAGTCGCCAACCTTAAACTTTAATTATCTTGTTTCAATTTTACCTAATTGGTTTACATTTGCACTTGTAACTGCACCCTTCTGATTTATATTTTAAATACTTGGCACCTGTACTTCACATGTATTCGCCTAATGGGTTACAACCGTTAAGAATTGTGAAGCATTTAATTAAATATATAAAATTAAAATATATATAAACCCAATGCGAAACAGCGTTGCCTAAACTAACCTATCCGCAAAACAAGTTATGAGACAATGAAAAGCACTTTGCGCAGTATTTTACTCTCCCCAAAACAATATCCGGCGGGGAAATTTCACGCTAAATATCTGCGTACATTACTTAATATGCAAATGAACAACACAAGAGTCTATCTGTATCAGATATACTACACAGATGAAAAAAGTATCATAACCTTTGTGCTTGGCAATGCGTACGAGGTCAAACCGTAGCAATTACCAACAACTCAACACAGGTACAATAACCTTAAGGCTTTTAATACTTTAAGTTATCTTGTTCACGCAGTCGTGCTGTAAAGTTTTGTGAGGCAGAAACAAACCTAATTGGACAGCACTTTTTTCTTGCCACGGATTTCCGTTTTTATAATCGTAGTTCTATAAAAACTGTAACTTACCAACAATTTATTGTATTTCGGTCGCTCCTTGTAATCTTTTATCAAGCTGTAAGGAACAGAAGCAAATATAAAGATTCTTGTCAGAGGAAAATACATAAAACTTTCGACACGCAAATACACTCTGTAAAATGTTATCTGAGGTGCTTACCAAAAATGGTTTTTAATAATCTTGGTATTTAAAATGTTTTAACTCATTACAAGAAAAGATTTCAATTTGCTACTAAAGGCTGGTTTACACTATTGAAGTCAGCAGAGAAGGAGAACGAAGCAAATTTAATGTTACTCCGAAAAGCTAAACAACTTCACAGAAAATTCTCGTCGTCATGTCTTCGTAGTCCCGACAACTCTTATTAAAAAGATCTTTCTACGTTGTAATTTTACCGACAGCTCTGTGGAGGTGCTAAGCTCGATGCATTCCGATGTGCAGTTATTGTATTTACAGATAACTAACATTGAAGCTGGGAATGTGATTTTGTCGAACTGTTCTCTTTCGCTTTCCCGTCTTCGTTGCTAAAGATCCTACTGAGATACTTGCAAACTAATAATTCTATACTTATCTAGCATTGCCCTGTCATTTTTAAGAAAAAAAACCGCTTTCATTGGTACGAACAATTTGTTGTTGAACTCTCATTTATATATTAATGGCAACAAATCCAAAGTTAAAAAAATCAAACAAGTTTTTCGCGACCCCTGTTACCTGTTTTGGATTTTGAAACATGTAAGTACTGTACGACATTTTTTGGGCACCTAAAGTTTTTGACAGAGCATTGATTCCATCATATGAAGTCCTGGTGTAATAACGTACAAAAAGGTACTTGTGTACTTTCCGACTTAATAAGAACACAATCAATCTTTTACGGTTTGATCACAGTGCGAAATAGGGAAATTAAGTTTTAAGTAGCTAAGGAAGTTTTTACTTGTATGGACGATTTGTAGGTGAAACACTCAGTTACAGTATATACAGCAAATCTTACCAAATATTTACAAAGTCTCTGAAAGCTTCCGAAAATGTCTCATCTGCGGGTAAACTTGGCGAAGCCTCATTCATAACACTCGATAACACCTCGAATTCGGAGGAGCAGTTTTTGTATGGGAACTCCCCAGTTGCGAGTTCCACCTGCAATGGTCATTAAGAAGTGATAGTTATGTAACAGTACATTATAAGTTTTGACACTGCTAAAGGCATGCAGTTAATTATAATCAGATATATATATATTTTTATACAATTATCTCTATCTTCGAGAATCAAGTACATAATTACTTGTAAATGGCAATTCTAAGCACGAGTGAAACAAAAACTCTGCAACAAATAAATCTTGGCTGAAGTCACTGTTTTCATTCTACTTCATTAGCCACACAACTTTAGATAGCTATCAAACAAAGATAAATATGATTTCATGCTAAAACTTATAACAATGCTTGTCGAACTAACAAAGAAATAAATTTTGATGCTTTGCAAGAAGTTCCTAAAAAGATATGGCAGATCCAAAATACTCAAAACATCTGGGTGGCAAAACCGTTGATGAACCACACATTGTATGTAAAATTTCCATTAGATCAAAGGAACAGTCTTTAGTATATCACTCACAAATCTACAGAAGATGTTTGCTTTTCAAGAAGTTCCTAAAAAGATATGGCGGATCGAAAATACTCAAAACATGCAGCTGAGTGACAAAACCATTGATGAACCACACATTGTATGTAAAATTTATTTTAGATCACAGAAGTGTTACGCATATTAATCTCAAACTTTCAGAAAACGTTTATTTTTTAAAACACGCTCAATAAACAGTCCTTGAACAGCTTTCGTAACGTTACAAAAAGCTGGGCTCATCCTTGGTGTAAGAACGTGTGAAGTTAACGAGTGATGTAGAACAGAGATAACAATGAAGTCAAAACAATACATAAAACGAAGATAACATACCGACAAAACAAAGACAAAACTTCACAGGTTCTTACACCGAGATAAGCCAAAAACTGGCGCACATTGTGCTAATGAAGAGGAAAAAGAAAACAAAAGACCTGCAATTTAATCCAGGGAATATAAGGAATCTGATGTCACCTGTTATCAAACTCCAAAGGAAAATTGTGCTAAAGTACCTTTTACCTTTACACACAGGCATTGCACAAAACTACGGTACAAGAACGCTTCTAAATCCTGACTGACAAGATACCTCCTACAGTTGTTGAGAGTCCCAAGTTCCTTCTAGATAAATGTTCCTTAATACAGCAGTTGCCTCAATATTATGCATGTCCTTGTTTACTTATAAGGTATTTGCCACTACAAAATAATTAATATATATTGATAGAGAGAGTTTGCATCTGGGAGAGGCATCAGAAAACCATGCCAGAGGCTTGTACAAGATGGCTCACCCGGGATCATGGCCTTAGGGGAAAGGTGGGCATTCTAGTAAAGACAGATAGATAGATAGTTTATTCAATGATCTTTGCAACCAAAGGGTTGAATTACGACTATTTTACAAATATGGTATTAATAACAAAGTACTAAGACTAAATATAAAAATATAAAAATACATTAAAAGGGGACAATTTACAAATAAATAATGATAAGGATATATATCTACCTCTAGAAATAATGGTCTATGTAAAACGCAAAAGACAATTTTTAACAATAAAACTATTGCCGAAGCGGTTGGTCTTAAATTTGAGGACGCAAAAAAGGCGTTGTCTTCTAAGGGATATATTTACATTATTAACTGGTGGTACGAGATCATGGAGTTTATTGCCCTAAAGCCTGTCGGTTAATGATTGTCTGCGTACTGCTAAATAAGCGAGACCTGCCTTATCTAAAGCATCTTCATACGAGGTATTAGGGTAAATCATGCATAATGCACGACGTTGCACCTGTTCTAACGATTTAGATACTTATTAGATACAAGGGAAGGCTGTCATGGTAAACAGGGCATGCATATTCCGTGATTGGTCTAACACAAGTGCGAAAAAACTAACAAGATCAGACGTGCCAAAACCTGAACATTTTAGTTGACGGAGACCGAAAATACGTCGTTTACGTCTTATTAATGATAAAATCAACATGGACATTCCACTTTAAATCGCATGAAATATGGAGCCCTAAGAATATTGCATACGGCAGTACCTCAATTTCTTTCTCGTTCACAACTATCGGATCTAAATTAGTGTTCATGGTGCTAAATCTAAATTATAAACCGTTTGCCTTTAGATGAAACAAATTATTCTTGAAAGATAAATTGATATCCAGATATTGTGAAAAATTTAGCAATTTTCTAAAATTTGCTTTCTTTTTCAATCTATAGTTTATCCGCATTTACTAATCTTTCGTTTTAAAGTTATTAGTATTCCAGATTTTGTTTCAACCCTGGATGTGTGACAATGATTAGTAAACAAGGTCTGACTTACAAGTGAAATTCCCAAGCTCCAGACATCTGCGCGAACATCATAGTCAGGGTGCACTGGATCAGGGGGGGCTATCCTTTCTGGCTAAAATAATGGAAAAAAGACATCTTTTTAAGGTAAGATTATTGGTTTTTGAGGACCTAAGGCATGGGACATCAACCACCAAAACAGACCTAAAACAAGACTTTTTACGATATTGATTTTCCTTGACACTGACAGTTACTGTATATAGTTATAGGCACGTTTTAGTTGCTGTAATTCACGGACCTGACACTTAAGTCTATAGAACAACAAAGGTTTAATTTGGCATTACCTAAGCAGACTGAACTATTACTGTGCACTTTTTACAGTTTATTTGTAAGCAAAGTACATGACTCGTGATTCAAACAAAATGCCAACTTCTATAAAAAAGAAAAAAATTTAAGGACTTTTTAAGGACCACGACTGATTTTTGTAAAATTAAGGACTTTTGAGGCCTCCAATTTTGGAAAGTGAAATTTAAGGACTTTCAAGGTTTTTAAGGACCTGGACGATCATCCAGTTTTGATCCGGTTTTATCCCCTTAAACGGGGGTGACCGGATTTACCCCACTCTGCAAGCAATTTCTCCCACTCCCACTCTCCATCTCGCTCGATTTATTGCATCCTCCTTATTCAAACCAACACTCATACTCTCCTTCTCCACCTGCGATCTCTATGTCTTCTTCGGTCATCCTCGCTTCCTCTTTCCCTTCACTTCAAACTCCAATATCTTCCTTAAAACATGGCCATCATCCCTCCTTAACACATGCCCGTACATCTCACCCAATTTGCCTTGAACATCTGGACAACTGTTTTCTTCAATTCCAACATCTCCATTAGGTTTTCTGACCTCCTTTTTCCCACCAGTTTCGCACCACACATTGCTATCACCACTGCTCTCTCAGTTCTTCTCAAAACTGCCATCTCATTCTCCCTGAAACACCACGCTTCACTCCCATATAACATCACTGATCTCACACAAATCCGATAAATTATTCCTTTCATCTATGTACAGTGAGAACCTTTTTAAGTTCAGCTCAGCTCTCCACATTCCTTGAACTTCACCCACTCAATTCTCGTTCATGCTGTTACAGCTGCCTCACAACCACCACTTGCGTTCACTGTATCTCCCAAATAGCAGAAACCTGTCACGATTCCAACTCTTAACACAACTCCTCTGGACAGGTCCCACAAATTCATTACCAGTAACCTGATTGTTGCATCTTCCACATACAAAATCTCTCCCCAGCCTCACGGTCACACCCTCTTTACTTTCGCACATCTAACATGTATCCATTTCCCACATTTCACACACAACACTGAATTTGCCATTATTGGCTTCCCACAAAAGCCACATGGATCTATTCTACTTACAGTCTTTTCACCTTCTGCACCACTTACTAGCAGTAGTCTTCCCGAGGTTCACCTTCAGCCTCTTCTTCTCAAATGCCTCCTTCCATTTCCAGAATTTCTCTCTCAGTGCCTCTATGGTTTCTATCGTCAAAACCAAGTCGTTCGCATACAACATCTCACTCATTGAATCACTTTTTACACTCTCAGTAATCACATCAACCACAATCGCAGAAAGCGATCGTGACAATTCAGATCCCTGGTGCACACCAACTTTCACCTAAAACTCTTCTGACAACTCTTTCCCTACTCAGAAAAAAAAACATGATATACTGTAAATAAGTGGAAAAACAATTAATTTACCAAGAACATTTTCAATTAAAAGAAAACGTTAAAACAACAACTTTTACAAGAACTAGAAGAATTTTCTGGAAATTAAATCTGTGAACCATTGTCTGGGGATTAATGCTTCAAGTATTATGAAAACAAAAAAAATTAATAACTATTCCATTCAAATAAAGCAGAATTAAAACTTATGAGATAAATTCTCACTAAGCAAGGCCTAAGCTTTTATTTTGTTTAAACCATAATCAAATTAACTTTGGAAACAAAAAAAAAAACTTACTGCCATATAAGCAGCACAACCCGCACTCCTTGTTTTGGCTTTGGAATCCACCAACCTTCCACTGATTCCAAAGTCACACAGTTTAACACAGCCATTATCATCAAGCAGAATGTTGGATGGCTTCACATCTATCAAGAACAAGATGTCAATTTTTAAATCGAAACTCGTCTGACAGTGGATACTGCAACTTAACTCCTGCACCAGACTGCGACAAAATTATACACAATACCATTCAAAATGATTTTTTTTTCATATCATTACGTTATCTGTACATTAATGACATCTGTTCTTTAATGTAACATGTTTGACCTAAATAATTTAAACAATTAACTGACTTCGTGAAGTTCTATTTTACAAAGTATAAAAGTCTGCTACTTAAGTTGCTAATATATTTTTTAGATTTCCAATATTAGAACAAAACTTTGCAAAAAGGTTAGTGTTTGACTTTAAAAAGAATGTGCTCCACAAGTTAAAAATGCTCAATGATGGAAATTGAAACTGCAATCTTCTGATTCATGAACAGTCAGATACTTTACCTGCTGGGCTACATGGAGACATATGGGGCCTATTTACTGGTAATTTTAAAGTTTCTAACAACATAACCAACAAGCAAACTTCAACATAGAATCATTTGAGGAATAGTTCATGCTATTTAGAGCAATTTATAGTATTGTATGGTAAGACGAATTATTGAACATTGATGTATGTCCAGCAGGAATAGAATTTAACCAGCAACTTCCTATCCTATCCATGAATCTCTGTAGCTTGGTGAATGTCTCAGCAGGGTTTTGAAGAACAAGGGCATCTTAAGTTGGGTAGGTGGGCACTTGTTTCTTAGCCTGGAAGTCTGAAGCTATATACTTTAGGGGGTTACATCATCTATGTGTGTGTGTGAGGGGGGGAAGGATGGGGGTGCAGGGGGAAGGTTCTTACCAAACTTCTAAAAATAATCTACAAAGAAAAAATAGACGCAACAAGACATTAATGGCTCCTTAATTATACTGCTTGGTACATTGGAATAATGCCAGAAAAGTTCAATATGATACTCTAATAAAATAAAAGCGGTAGGTCTACTTTATATATTGTTTTTTGTCTTCATTATCTTTTAGCTTCTTTGGAAAGTTTCTTTTTATTATTAATTTTATATGCCATTGAACACAAATTATTAAAGGATAGTTGTCTGACAGGTTTAATTTATATTTTTTATCCCTCAAATCATTTTTCACCTTAAATACACCATCAGGTACATTGATCAAAGTAAACCACTAAAAGGAGTGCAGCCACTGATGAAAACTCTGTCTTGAGCGTTTAACTTTTAAAGGACCACTTTTTTTCTACTTAATTTATAAATTTTATTGCTACAGTGTACACATATAAAACCCAAAGTCTTTGGTTACCTCTGTGCATAATTCCATGTGTTTCTTTCAAGTAGTTTAATGCATTTACAATCTACAAGCAGTAAAATACATTTCATTAATTAATTTAATTCATAATTGAACAATTCAAAAATATAACTAGAAGTCTCTATTAAAAAGAGAAGCACTACAAGTTAGAATATGTTTTATTGATATATTCAGGACTTTGTTATTGCTTTTAGTCACTATGTTAAATTAGCAGAAAGCAATTTATAAACACATGACATTCACAATTGCATAGTTCATTATAATTATTTTAACAACTATTTACAAAGCTATAAACATTGATAAATAAAAATGAAGTTCTAAAGTTGTGCAGCAGTGTAAAAGAAAATAATCAATAATTCAATGCAAGTTAATTGAGCCCCAAATTTCATCAAATAGAATAACAGGGATACTTTAAACAGCTAAATCAGTGAGTGGCAACAGTTGAGCAATTTCAATGCAGGCTCAGAACTGCCAGTGAAATCCTAAAATTCATTTTCAATGACAGTGCATATGGCGACCTTTGATACAGACTGTACATGAATTGTGCATACCAAAATTATACATTGCAAATGAAATTCAAAGATATCAAGAAAAGATACAATTCTAGTAGGCTGGACACTAAAAAAAATGAATGAACATGTCAAGTAAATGAGTAAAAAAACACTTTCAATTGACAATGAAAATGTACGTACAGTATTTTAAACAACTTACTGCAACTGTCATTTTCCCCAAAATATTTTCAGGAATTGGTCCACAAAGCTTTTTTAACAGTTTGTCCAAGCAAGTAGACATAAGTTCCATGCAGATGAACACATCAGACTGAAGAGTAACAAAATAAAATTAAAAAAAAAAAACAGGAGTAGCTAATTTTAGGTTATATATTCATCTAGTCATGAGAGATATGTCTTGAATGTTTAAGATATGGCAGAGATGGATTACTAAAATAGTGATGTGGAATGGACAATCTTGAATATAGATTAAGGGAAACAAGGTTGATATGGTTTGGTCACGTGAATTGTAGTGATGATAATTAAGGCCTACATGTTTACATGGCTTTTTGTTAGAATGGTCTGAATTTTTTTAAGTGCATGTTGCCAAAACAAATATTTTCTTTTTTGACAACAGATTTAACAATCAAAAACAGAGGATGATAAATAGAGCACATCATCAATTACTAGGGAATATTATATATATACATGTCACTGTTCTGCCATTGCGAGTCAAAACATTCGAGCCACTGAACACAGACTATAGAAAAACATGAGATAGGTGCTCCTTGTAATTCCAAATCTCACTGAAGACCAAATTGTCAGCGAGAATATTCAAGCAAAATATAGAGTAAGAGGGTAGATGTGGTTGGGACAGTTGGCAAGATCTCTGCTTTCCAACCACAAGTTCCCCAGTTCGATCCTGGCACGTTGCTGAGATTCGAATATTTGTGTGACATTCTTTTCTGCCTAAGCCAACTCAGCTTTCCATCCTTCCAGGGTAGGTAAATGAGTACCAGGCCAACCTGTGATGGATAATTAGTTTCCTGTCCAGGGGGAGTTAATAACTTTCATCCGGTTAACACAACAGAATCCAGAGATACTGTTTGCCATGGCTTGTAAAAGGAATTAGCTTACTGTAGTTAGCATGTAGAGTACAAGAACAAGCTCATTGACAAATATGAAGCAACAGCTGTAACTTGAATGAATATCATTCTAACTTCTTATTATTTTGTACCTTTGATATATAGGATCCAATACAATTGACAATGAACGGACAGTCATGGCTTTTCATAACAACCTCAAGGTCCATCAAAATCCTCTTCTGTTCTTCTTTGTTGTAGCTCCTTCGCATTCTCTGTATTTTTTTTAAAAAAACAACAACATGTAATTCAAATTCATAATAACGAGTTAACTGACAAAATTTTAAAAACTTTGCACAATAATTTTATGACATTTTGGTGAAACTGAGATGAGACCAGAATGTAAATGACAAACAAATAAATATAAAATATGTTACTAATAAGAAAACAGGTTACAGTGTTCCATTAATGTGCCACCATGTGTATTTGACGCAAAAAAATTTGAAAATGATGTGCCACTTTTGTCCTTGCATCCCTGGTACACACGAAAAATACCTTGGCATGTGGGTCGAGGGAAATGGAGAGATAAATGGAGAGAAGACAATGTCACACTTTACCATGGTCCATTGTGCACTCATGTGGCATGTTGGACTAAAATATTTGAAATAAAGAACAAGAAAACTGGAAAAGTGTGTTTGATATGACTATATGATTGCATAATGTGCATGTTGTAGTTAATTTTTGTAGTTAATTTTTTGTCTCAGTTAATTTTGTTTTCTAACTAGTTAATTTTTTTCTAACTAGTTAATTATTTTTTTCCTTGGAACTAGTTAATTTTTTTTCGAACTAGGTTATATTTGTATCAACTGTCTAAATAAAAAATTCTTTTTTTTTCTTTTTTTTTCTATACCCTTTTTATTCCCATCCTATACCTTATTCCTACCCCCACCCCACTTCACTATCTTTCATTTA
>JAOTRI020166021.1:0-19813 GCA_028564885.2 Zoanthus sanctaehelenae
TTTTTCAAGATAGATTCACTATATCAGGTCGCGTAACTAGAAACAGTACTCTATTAAATTTACCTAAATGTAGGCTCACCACTGGTCAGAGATCATTTGCTTTTCGTGGAGCCAAATTGTATAATACGCTTCCACAGGACTTACAGTCTATTGTAGATTCACGTTTCTTTCAACGTAAGGCGGCGGCCTATTACGCAAACATTGATATGTAGGAATTTTTTATTTTATTTTATTTTTTTAAAACCTTTTAAATATCTGAATAATTGCATATATTGTAAATATCGTATATTTTAACCATGTATTCAGTTTTATAAATTATGTACTTATTGTATATGGCTGAAAAGCCTTTTGAGGAGCCATAATAAACGTTTGTATCTGTATCTGTATCTGTACATAAAATACATATTAATAGGCCTAATTTTGGTACGGTTGTAAGTGAGCATAAATCAAAACCAACACGGTGCTGGTTGAAAAACAATATCAACCTCTTAGAAATAGGTTACACAAAAGTAAACTAATAAAATAAATTAATGTTCTTATACCACCAAATTTTTTTGGATGCTAATGCAAGGTCACTCGTTTTGTTCTAGAAATGTCTTGCCCAGGTGCAGTATTACAGTACACTACTCAAAAAGCAACTTTCAACAGAATAGTAAAATACAGGGTGAGAAAATGTGTTTTAGTTGCTGTTGAATAATTTATGTTAAAAAATAAATCAGGAATTGTACAAACCTCGTAAATAATACAAGCAGCAGGTGAATGCATACATGTATTACTAATTGCTAACTGAAATACTTATAAACAGAAAAAAATACCTGCCACTTTACTTTTATTACCCATTTACAATTTTGGTATAAAAGATTTAAGAATACAAACTAAATGCTTAAAACGAATCTGTAAAAATGCATTTACCATTTAATTTTTGTGTCAGCAGGTCACCTATGTTGAGCTCTCACAGTTCCTGTAATGTTACATGACCGTATATTAAATATATCAGACATAATATGAGTTAAACAGTGTTTGCAAGTAGAAAAAAACTTTAAGCTAAATCTTCCTTTTAAAAGTAAAATATCAATTTAAAATCTATGAGCTAATAACTGTTCGAAAGTCAAAAATTCTATTCTCTGGAAGCAAATTTTTACCTAAATAATTATTTGTCTTTCTGTCTTTGCAAAATCTTTCTTTCAATCCTAACAGAAAGTTGCATTGGAGTGTATCTTTTTGTAAGGTGACACAATTCAGGATTATCCTCTATTCCTTGCACAACCTGAACCCTTTTTATTGACTGGTTGCTGTGGATAAGATCATGGAAGACTGTTCTAAAGAGTTCTGTTTTATGAGTGTTAAACAATTTCCCTGTGGTGTCAGATGAAGATGTCTTTGTAGCTGAAAACAGACTTGGTGTCCACTCTGAACTCTTGTCACATGTTGTTGCAAGTTGGTTACCATCCTTTAGAGTACAGTTAATACCAATGTGACTCAACCGATCTTCGGGGGGCTCAGCATTTTGTAAAAGTGGCAGGGTACGTGTCCCGACAGTGCTGAAAATTATTTGCCGAATCTTGCAAATCTTTGCACTGTCAAACTTCTTAAAAGCAGCATCATACTTTGTTTTATTTTTAACTTGCTCTAGGGAAATCTGTCTTTCTTTTATTTCACTTTCAAACAAACTTTTCAGTGACTCTTTCTGCTCACTAGTCCACTGCTGTCTGGTTAGTACCTTACAAGTTGTCTTGCCTTTAGAGTGGATGATTCTTCTTAAGTTGAGTGATGCAATGGCTGCCTTCTTTGATTTTTGCTTCCGAAGATAATATCGATCTACTCTTTCCTTGCGATGCACCATCAAACTGGCTAAATTGTCTCTACCCTCTTCATTACGTTCCTGCATTGCTGAAACAGCCGCTTTTCGAAATGAGGTTGCACCACAACTTGATGTGTGCTGGCCAAACTACTTTGCCCTAGCATGATCCAATATGCTTTCCAATATGTGAGGAATCCATTGCAGATTTCATGTTACAAATACTGGAGAATTGCCTTCTTTGTCAACATTTCAAATTTTTTTACGAAGCTGTGTTATGAAATTGCCAACCCAGTGGTAAACGGTTGAAGACATGACAATGTTGAGAGGACCATGAATGATAAAAGTCTAATGTTTTTTCACATTAATCACATAATCATCTTCATCTTTGAGAGCTGTTTGGTACTTTCCAAGGGTCATGTTAGCTAGGGAATCCGAACGACTTCCATTGTATTGTTGATACACAGTATTGTTAATAGATAGTCTCTTACTGTCAATGCGATAACATTTTTTCAAGCAAGTTTTCCTGATGCTCTCCTATTATGTGAACAGTATCTCTGGCTCTTTTCGAGCAGTCATGTTTTGTACGTTCTCTGGTGTTTTGAGCTTTGACAAATCATCCATTCTTTTTTCCCAAAATTTGCCTTTTACAAGATTTTGCAAAACTTGCTCCATTGCTTCACTATGTCAGACAAGTTTCCCATCAACTCTGTTGAAATAGGTGCCAATTCGTCAGGTTGTTCACACTTTAAGTACAGAAAAAATACATTGAGGGTTCCAAGGTAATATTTCACAGTTCCTGGTTGTTTTTTCGTTTCAAAATATTTAATTTTGAGTGCCTTAACCTTTTTCGATGAAATAGTTCCTTGATACTTGGAGAGGATGGTTTGATAGCTTAAACAACAAACTGCACTTGTCTGGAACATTGCTGAGCACACTTGTGGTCCTTACGACCACCATCAGGACCATGCAGTCACTGTGAAAAACCGCAGTGTTTTGATGGATAGATTGTGGTAAATTGTTAGTAGAGTATTAGTCTCATGAGAAGTTTTCTCCTGAAGAATTTTGCCGAGTAGAATTATCTTAAGAAGTATTTTCACCAGAGGAATTTTTTTATGCAGAACGCTTTTCTCCCAATGAATGGTTTCCAAAAGAATCATTAGCAGATATGACACACTTATCTGATCGTTAAGCTTTGCAACTTTTACAATCTTTTTTTGCTCACTGTTTTCACCTTCTGAAAGGCTGCTGTCACTGGATGATGACTCTGATTTACAATCAGCCTTGAATATGCTTATGTGTGACTTTTGAGTCCCTTTTGCAGCACTGTGGTAATTATCTGGGTAAATGTAGTCCTCGTCGTCTGTGTTGTTGTAGACTTGCTGAAATATGCTTTTTGGCGTGACTCTTGTTTTTTTACTTTTAAGCCAAGGACTTGAAGCATGGTTGACGTATCTTCCACTTGATGAGGATTCCAAGGGTAATGACTTTGTGGAAGAAAGGATGAGAACTTCATGTTTTTCAGCAGTCGGTAGGTAGCGTTTATACTTACAGCTGCCTCGCTGGAACTGTCAAATGGTTATGAATACGTTTCACTACTGGCTGATAACCATGCACTGGACACATAAAACTCTTGTACTATCTCTTTTTTTCCCCAGTCTTTACATGCCGTTCTTTTCTTAAACCAAAGACACTTAGAACACTCTTTAAATCTTTCTGGCTCCAGCCATGACAAGTTCTCATCTGACAAGGGAGATGCATTACAACAGTTGAACAAGATGTTCTTGTTTCTTATCTGAACATTTTTGCTTTTTTTCAATACAACGTGGTCAACTTCTGAGCATTTTTATTTTTTTTTGAGAGCTTGAATGTATAGTTTCAGGGTTTTCATGAACTGTTCTCAACTTCTCCAGATCATTTGCAGAACTTTCCTGGACAGTTGTAGACGTTGCCAGAATACATTCAGAGTTCTCCTGAATAACTTTGGGTGAATAATTTTCCTTCATATCTTTAGACTGAAACCTTTTTTTAAAGAGCTCGAGAGTTCTTACACAAAAATGATTTTATATAATTCCATGCATTCAAGGTTTATATATTTTCTAGTTCATGAAAAGCTTACTGTAAGTAATTGTCTTTTTTTTTAAAAAAATGTTAAGTGTAACAATTACCCAAAAATTATTTAAAACATTTCAGTCACATACATCAGCACATTTATTGTTAGTATTCCAAGGTGAGGTTTGTGGCAAAAACTAAAATATTTACACATCACGTTTGTCATTCAATTATGTTAAAATTATTCTAACTGATTTACCAAATAAAAAAACACCCTGGCTAAATCTTAGAAATACAGCAAACCAGCGTATAATAAATTTAACCAACGGCATCTTTCAAAAAAATTCTTATATTTAGTTGAAATATATACTGTATTTGATAACAGCATATTTCTTAGAAACACTCAAAATAACTACTGAACAATATCATAACTTTGTTAGAATTATTAAAAGGATTTTCTAGTTTCTGGTCGCACATCTTGAATCAAACCAGAATAGCCTCCTAAATGTAATTCTAAATATGATGCATTGCTAAAACTGCTGGGGAAAAAAAAACAAAACTGTAAATAAATATAATTTATTTATCCCAACACTATGAGTTTACGAAAATTTACTAACTTTTGGATGCTCAGCAAGGTGACAGGCCTTATTTCTCAATTCAATTGAGTTTAAAGATTCATATCCAGTCCTCTATTCATTTAGAACATGGCTAATTCTGCCTAAAAACTTCCAATGACTATAAATTCACCTGATGGAACTTTAGAAACATGATGATATACAAAGTATAAAGGGAGGTCATGTGATAATTTACCCACTTACTCACTCAAATTTTTGATACCAAATTGTGCAAACTAGATATAATAATACCTAGCTCGCACAAAACCTTTGGAAATCCCTTGCAAATGGTAAGGTTATTAAAAGAGAAATTTCCCGCCTTTCTTGAGCTTTAGGAAAATATACAGGATAACGAATTCAGAATATATTTGTATGGCAAACCTAAATTTTGACCGAAAATAAACCCTTGACAAAAACTTCCTTTCCAAATAACACCAATGGATGATATCATCGCCAGCTCGCTATCGTTCCTTATCATACAAATGCTTTTTTCCTTGGTGTTGTCAACAATGAAGACATCAATGTCTTCAGGGAGGGATGTGTCATTTGTTCCCTTAAATGCATTCTAGCAAGCAAGTGTTAATGATATGTCTGTTGGAACAGCAGTTACCTTGAATTTCCAATAATAAAAATAACTCCCTGTCAATCAGTATTGATAAACTAATATAAAGTAATTCATTACATAAATTGTTTCATTTATTTCTCCTGTTCAATGTGTCTTTTTGTCTGATTGTATGTTTCTGTGATTTTCTCGTCTCTTGTTTTATATATTTTACTGGGCTAGAATGTAGGCTGTCAATGAGCCCCAGCATACTGCATTTTCAAGAAAGAATTATCCTGATGCCTGGGTACTAAGTTCAAAACGTTTAATTTTAAGCGAAAATTTCTTCTGCTAGAGTAATGAATTATTTTAGAGTAATGTGTGTGTAAAGAAGTTATGGGGGAAGTTGAAAACTTGATTTTCTTAAAAAAGGCTGCTGCATATGAATCTCTTAGCTATAAATGGAAATACTTGCCTCATAAAACCTTAAGGCCCCATCCAATCAGGGTTAGTGCTGCTTTGCGAGTACAAAACTCCAGGAGTAATCAAAGATTATCAAAGGAGTCGAATGGATGTTTTCAAGGAGTGCTCTTCGCATCAGCCTTTAATTTATTTGAAGAATTCTCAAGCAGTTGTTAACTAAGAGCGTAAAAACATGCTTCAAAATGCTTCCCGAATTCATCAAAATGAAATTATTTAACACGTAGATAGAGGTGCATTAGTTGGTTCAACCATACCCAAACAAAGAAAATTTATTGGTAACATAATTTGTTTCCAACAATTTGCTATCATTTCCAGTACAAAACTTCAAAGTTTTTAAGGAGGTTTGAAAACTGAAACTAAATTCTGGGAGTATTCAAGGAGTTCAAGGAGTAGCACGAACCCTGACAATGCTGGATAAAATTCAAACCATAGTTATGATCGTGGATCCGGAACAAAAGTTGTCCGCACTATGCCAGAGAAATCACTCAAATGTGTCATTGGGCTAAATTGAGCATGCCCATAACTTACCATATTCGAAAAGTTTCCTTTTCAAAAAGTTCTCCACCCACACTACACTGGTTAGCTAGCATTAGCGACTCTTAAATCTATCCACTCTGGAGACCGTTTTCGAAAAGTTTTGTTTTTAGTGGACAGATTAAACAGATTAATGTGGAGGGAAGGCCTTAATGAATAAAAACAGTTCCGTTTTATATAAATGCATCTGTTATATGGCATAGTGTGACAGTGTGTTGTGAGTACGAAGCTCAAGGGCAAGGGGTCAACAGTACATTGTCATAAACAAATTACAATTAATTCAATAAATTTTGCATGTAATTAGTTAATACTTAAAGGAAGGGACTCTCTGAATTTGAATGTATTATTATAGTTAGCAAAGTGCACTGACAATATACATCAGCTACTCAGTGCAGTTAAGGCCTGGCTCCCAGGAAAATATTGGGTGAAAAACTTTAAAATTCTACAAAAATATTTCTATGCGTTATCTTATTCCAAGATTTGATAGAACATTAAATACAGTTAAGAGCTACGGAGAAATGCAATCAGTTTCCATGGAAACCATCACGTGACTTATTAATCGATGTTTACTCAACCATATTTTCTCGAGTATTTCATTGGCTTTGAAAAGGTGTTTAGGAAAACACATTTTAACCCATATTGAGTAAACCAGTAGGTAAGACATCATAGTACTGCAACTTAATCACAAAAATGGTACTGGATGTAAGGGTCAATAGAATGAAGCCCGTGATCTCGACGGAATTGTAAGGAATTGCTAAAGCAAACCAAGTACTTAAAACCAATAATGAAGTTGAGAAGTTAAGAAACAGTATTCCTACAATAATGATCTGTTCTTTTTTTCGCCATCTTTCTACCTCTTCCCATGCTATGAATTTTTAAAATGAGAACATTAACAACAGTAAATGAGACAAAATTTTAAAAAATGATGCAATTGCTACAAAGGAAAAATATAACGTTTTAAAAAAATTACATTTACCATTTTCTAACTGCCTTACATCTGCACGCTGGCCTTAAAAAGAAAGTAAAAACAGAGATGACAAATTTAAAATTAAAAATCAATGTTTTAGAAAAGAAACAAATAGAAGTATGTACATGTATTATAAGACAAATATTGTAAAGTAACATAGCAAGTATCATATTAAGTAATTCCATAAAACAGGAGAAAGTACAAGTCAGAACTACTTTCAGCCTTTACTCACAGCTCAATTCTATCACAGCTGCAAATGATTTCTTCTCTGAATGGGTTATTATTGTATTTTAAAAGTTATATCTTTTAGAGCATTTGTAAGGACTATATATATTCTCCCAAATAAAGGGATATCCACCGTGAAAATGAAATGTCTGCACACAAATATTTACATAAACCTTGAATAAAGCTACACTCATTTATGACAACAGTCAGGTTGGAGGATGGAGGGGTTTTCACACACACACACACACACACACACACACACACACACACACACACACACACACACACATAGCCATGCATCTGTCAGCCTTTCAGTCTATAGTCCATAAAAAGACTGAAATCTTGGTTCTAACAAAATGTTTATCTGGGATTTCAAGTTTCTAACAATTAGGCAAACTGACATTCTATTATTGATTGATGAATAGCTGACAATTTCAAGGTAAATGTGCAAGTTTCATAAAAAATACATTGTAACAATAAAAATTGGTAACAGGCACATGTCCCTTCTGGTAGTCCTTTTTTAAATATACAGCACAGTAAAAAGAATACATTTATTACTCTACTTCCCCCAGCTCCTGAAGCCTTCTGATTCAGCTTCTTCTGTGCATCTTAACAATAATGAGCAAAAGGGGTGTAAGTTTGAAGATCGTTATCATAAATCTGCAGTCGTTTTTTATATTAGGTAATACAATGATCATTAATGAACACTTACCAATCAACTTTCTTCTATCAGAGAAATACTTGATACCAAGAGTTTCTGAAAGATCCTTTAAATCCAGTTTTACAAACTGCTCTTCGTCAATCTTAGTAACATAAACAAGAACACAAAAAAAACCATATAAAAAACAAAGTTAGTTATACTGTACCATTAAAGGTTGATAGTGCTATTTACTTAAAAACTCCCCATCGAAATGAATGCAGGTATACTTCTATTACTTTGCCGAATCGTGCAAAGTACTTGCAACTTTAATTATCATGACATTGTACAGCTTTGGCTAAGTTATTCCCATGAGATATTGCCAAATGCACCCCAGCCCCACCTACTTCATGAACATATGCAACAAACAAGTTTTACGACAGGTACAATTACTTGTCAAGTCTGTTAATGTGCAATAAAAGATGTTCCAAGGCATGTCCATTTCAAAGAAACTTTTAGTTACCCTAATTATGGAGTTGTCACGTGTCATGCCAATTCAAGTTCTTATTTGCACACTACTACCTAAGATTAGAGCTGACTTTAGCGAAGAAATGACTTGGAAATGGCAAAAATAACAGCTAAATGAAAACAACTTTTGTCTCCAGAGGGCTCTAAGTTACAAACAGGGATAAAACTGCGAGACACCGTTAGGCTGATACCAGGGTAGCAATGTTAGGCTAACTGTTTTGATCTTGAATATTTTCACCCATCCTTCGCTTCTTTCGTATTTGTTCTAAGCCTAAAATCATCCTTTAATGCCTTAAGTAAATATTAATGTCCTTCTACGATCGGTGTTAACCATTTAGAAGTAAAACTCGGAGAAATAACTGGTACGACCACGTGATATCACTACACGAGGTATTGCTCATTTAAGTTTACGTGAATAAAAATACTACTACTACTACTACTACGCTCCATCTCACAAACCAAATATCTGACACATTGCAATGCACGTTTATTCTTGCTCACTTGGTTTAATTCGAATATATCTCTAATATCGGCTTAAATGAGGTCTAAAGACCTCCAAAAATCGTCGTCCACGATAGATTGCATGCAACCACAGTGTAGGTCCCGCTCCTTCTTGGACAGGTATACAAAGTAGGAGGGAGGGGAGGGGTGGTCCAAGTCGAAAGTGCTAAGTGCTAAGTCGCAAGTCGAAAGTGGTAAGTGGAAGTTTGGTAACTTGCAAGTGGTTAGTCGGTAAGTGGTAAGTCGTAAAGTAATACAATGTAAGTAGTAAATGGTAAGTGGTATCCAGCAAGTCGTTAGTGGCATAACCACTTACGACTTTTCAGTTGCGACTTTTCGTCGTGGCCACTCTCAGTCGCGGTAATTTAGCTGTAATGTTCACGGCCATCAATCAAAACGTCATTATCTTTTGTCTGAGCCAATAAAACCATTAGTATGTGCCATAAAGTTCCAACACGTAAGCTTAACTCATACATTTGAATAACTAAAAACGAGATATTGTTTTGTTAATGCCTACCCTTGAGACGAAATTCAGCATCTCATTACCAAGGAGGGGGTTTGGGTGCATCACGTTATAACTCTGTTGGCAAGCGTTACTTCCATGTAAGGAGAAGTAAATAGGTAACTCCTCTATAGAACCTGCCCAGTCACACACTTTCTATCAATAGAAAGGAAACTCAGATTAGACATGATATCGCTGTTTGTGTGAGGGTGCAAGGTTATTTTTAATCTCCCTAGGCTACGATCATCGAAAAAATTTATAAATAGAAAAATAACTAAATACAGAAATACAGAAATAAATAAATAGTTTTGCGAACATTCACAAGTGGGTGTGGTCCCAGAGGTTCACTTAATATTTGCACGGTTTTTGAAACTACATTGCTGAAGACCTGCATTGCAACGATATTAAATTGATTGATGTCTTTTAAACCTGAATATTCTAGAATGTTCTACAACTAAGACGGGCCTGTTCTTGAGTTTTCAGGTTAAACAGAAAATATCTTGGTGAATTCATTGAACCAGACATTTTACTTAGTCTTTGTTTTAAAATTTATTAGGTTTGTAAAGAAAAAGGTTGTATAAAGGTATATCAGACTACAATCTAAGACAAAATAGTTGAAACATTTATTTGTGCATTAACGTCCTCTCCCCCTCTCACTCCGTGCAATGTTGTTTGGTCAGTTGCTGTTTAAACCAACATTGTAATGGAGGATCGGGTAAAGGCAATTGATCAGTGCACGCTGACACCAAATGTTCCACCATAAATTTTACTTTTTGCAGCTCTAGCCTTTCTTGCATTTTTTCTCCATTCTCTTCTGCCTTCTGGATTCTTCATCTGCAGTGATGGGTTCTGTCCCTTTGTAGATTATAAATTTAGATTTAGATTTACTTCAAGGTGCCGCACATAATCCAATACATGCTTGGGCTCGGTAATGAATTTAATTATAATAAATAATAATAATATTAATAAAGTATTTACAGTGCCCATATCTAAAAAATTCAAAAAAAATATTTATAGGATGTAAAAAAAAAAAAAATAAATAAATAAAATAAAAAAATAAAAATGGAATAATCAATAAAATTTCTTGAATTAAAATGTTTTTAGTCTGGATTTGAAGATATCAAGGCTAGAACTGTTTTTAATAGCAATTGGAAGCTGGTTCCAAAGTTTTGACTGAGCAATGGAAAATGCTTGGTCAGCATTGCTTTGTTCCGCCCGTGATTTTGTTTTTGGGACTGTTAGTTGGAGTGCGTTGGCAGATCTTAGGCCAGGGCACATCAATCTACGGCAGAGTAGCTCAGTGAGATAGTAAGGTCCAGTTCCATGTAAGCACTTGAATACAATGGTAAGTAGTTTGAACTGAATACGTGCCTCCACAGGCAACCAGTGAAGATCTTTGAGATAGGGGTGATGTGACTGAATTTTGGGATCTTGTAAATAAAGCGGGCGGCATAGTTTTGAAGAAGTTGCAGACGTTTTAGAGCAGATTGATTACAGCCATAGAGAACTGTGTTACAGTAAGTGATGTTACAAGGGCATGAACAAGTAGCTTGCAGGCTTCGGTATTTAGAAAACGGTGAATCTTAGAAATGTCACGAAGATGGAACATGCAGACTTTGAATATTTTATTCGTTAGGTGTTGGTCTATTACGACTCCGAGATTGGTAATCCATTCTCCAGCTGGTATTTCACACTGATCAATATGCATGGCCAAGTGCAGATTAAGTTTGGAAAATTGTTGATGAGTTCCAATGACACATAAGTCCGTTTTGCTGGCGTTGAATTTTAGCATGTTTAGTAGGAGCCACTCCTTAATGTCGCAGTTTGGATGGTGTCTAGGGCAATGTGGCTTTTCACAAAGTCAAAGGCCAGATACAGTTGAGAATCATCAGCGTATAAGTGAGAGTCCAATCCATGGCACCTAATGATATCGCCCAAAGGTGAGATATACGCAAAAAAAAAGAAAGGGACCGAGAACGCTCCCCTATGGAACTCCACACTTAACTTGTACTGGATCAGATAAGGAACCATTAACAGAAACACGTTGACGCCTGTTGGAGAGATTATCTTTGAACCAGTCAAGTGTTGTTCCAGATATCCTGAAACGAGTATATAGGCAACGTAATAGAATGTTGTGGTCAACTGTGTCAAACACAGCTGAGAGGTCAAATAGCACTAGGATGGTGATTTGCTGTTGGTCCATAGATCGAAGAATATCATTAAATACTCGCAAATGCGCTGCCTCAGTGCTATGGTTTGCTCTAAATGCCGACTGAAAGGGTTCCACGAGGCCATTTTCCCTAAAGTGATTTGTAAATTGAACAGCGACAGTTTTCTTACAGATCTTGTAATTTAATGGAAGATTGGAAATGGGCCGGTAGTTTTCTTTAGTAAGGAAATCTTGCTTTCATTTAAAAAATTGTTAGAACAATAACATCTTTCCATTGATTGGGTACAGTTCTAGTAGATAACGAGAGATTAATCATACACGTTATGATGGGAGCCAGTAGATCAGTAAGCTGCTTTAGTAGGCGAGTTGGAATGGGATCCAGTGCACACGTTTTTGATGGTGATGACATAATTAACTCAGAAACATTCAATTGAAACATTGTTGAACAACGAGAGTTCATAAATAATTCGGACAGGACAAGATTCTGTTGCAGATGATGAAGCGGGCTGACCGATACAACACAGCAGCTCACGTCTAATTTTCTTTATTTTCTCAGAAAAATAATCAGCAAATTGATTTGCAAGAACCTCGGCCGAGTCATGGGGAGGCACCGGTGTATCTGTTGGTTTGTGAAGAAGGTGGTTCATTTCACTGAACAAGGCCATTTGATTTCCACTGAGTTCATGAATTCGGGCGGAGTAAAAAGATGTTTTAGCATCAAACAAAAAAAAAGGGAGACAATATTCAAATAGGGATACCTGATATTGATCAGCAAGACTGTCAATGGTTTGTGCGGGAAACAGTAGGAGTGGACTAGACTCGATGTTTGATCGAAATCGGTCCATGTCAATTGATTTGATTATCCAGCAGGAACGGACAATGATCGAGCGATTAGGTTTAGCCATGTTGAGAGGAAAAAACACGGTAGAGTGAGTGGACATCATGAAGTGTACCACAGGAGCAGAGGTCAACAAATCACCGTCCTCCCGTGACTGAATTAATATGCAAAGGGTATTTATTACACCAGAAAGGAAAATTCCGGAGCAGAATGATTCTATCTTTATTGCTGTGTTATCGTATATATATCTATATATATATATATCTATATATATCTATAGATTTATATTTATATCTATATATATAGCGAGTTAATTACTTTTAAAGACAATTTTTAATAAAGATTACCTTATTTAAAGACAGTAAAATTTAAATTATTTTTATCATGTTAGTATTTTATGTAAACAATTATAAACTGATGCAATTAAAGGGAAAGTATTCTTTATTTACTTCTGTCCAAAATGTTTTTTGTATACACTCATAAAGTTGCAAAATCCTCCGTTTAACTAACAAACATTAAGTAGCCTACCCCCCCAAAATATAACCAACACTCCTCTAGAGCCAATCTTCTGTCAAAACTCGATAAATAATTCCCAAATATAGTCTTAACATCAAAGAAAATGTTTATTTTTCTGTTAACAAGTTAAGATAAGAGAAAACACCAGTTGAATTGCAAAAAATATCCAATATATATTTGACTAAAACAGAAAGTTTTGAAAAGCATGGCTAAATAAAGAACAAACTCAACGTTTTACATTTTCATATTGCCCTATCTAAATTTTACTAAAATTTATTAATAATTTATTTAAATGCTACTCAAATGGGACTACGGAGTAAGATAAATTATTTAGGGCACAGGAAATTGTTACAATCTAATCCAATGTAGTTACATCACCATTCCTAAGAGTCACAAAGTCAATTGGTTGAGTTGCAGATAAAATGCTATATTTCTTGGGAATGTTACCAATTACTCGTTCAACATGAATGCGAACATTTGCTTTTCTTCTTGTCTGCTCAACTTCTATGCCACTTAATTGCTTCTTTCTCCTGGTGAATGCTGGAATTTTTATTGTGGCACAAAACAAACCAATTGATTCTTGGATGTCAAATCCCCTGTCTGCTAGAATAACATCTCCTAGAGTTAGATGATTCAGAAGTCCACTATTTTCAGTTAGATGTTTATCGCTAACTCTCACACACCACCCTTCTGAGATAAAGGTTACTGTCTCCTGAGGGCTAATCCCTATTAAATATTTGACAGTATTATGGTGTTTATAGTTGGAAAATGTTTGAGCCAAGGCCAGGGGATTTAAAGGCCGATCAAGAAAAATTTCAAAACAGTCTATTATTACAGCACAGTTAGGACAGTGTTTGGGAAAGTCCATTGGCAGGGTTTTTCTCTAACTATGTATCTCGGGCCAGATGAACAGAGGTTTCAAACGCTGATACAACACTACAATACCATGAAAAAATGTTCTTGAAACAGTTGACTCATTGATGGCTCCGAACCTGTATGCTAGGTCTTCACCACATAAGTTCAGTCTCAAGCGTATAATACTAAGCAAGAACTTCTGAAATGGGCTTATATTCCTTTGGATGACTGAAAATAACTTTGAACAAAGTTGAAAACACAAAGCAATAGTGTCCAGCTTGGAAGTCCAGTATAGAAGAGAACTTTATCATCGTCATTCCGAAATGATTCTACGTCGAAAGAGTTGTGTTTCAACTGCTCTTTCAGTAAAGCATTTTCCATTTTCAGGACCTCGCAATTTTGAATTGACTCAACAATAGTATCGGTTTGGCAAGCTTTACAGTTCGTCTCGTCGACTCCAACACCGTTTTCAACTGAAGACTCTGTTGTTTTACTTGAGAGCTCAAGGAAGGCATAGGCGCTTTCGCTCCTTCTTCGCTTTTCGTCTCTCTCTTTTGATCTGTTATATCGCTTTTAACTTTTTTCCGTCGTTCGGTGGTAGCTGTGGCTAAGTTTTTGATTAGGAGCCCAGTCAGGGTTGTCTTTGTCATAAATCGAAGCTGGTTTACCTACAAAACAAAATCCTAGAAAAATAAAGTTATGTTACATGTACATCGATCAAAAGTTACCTGCACGTAAGATACTATGCTGTCTGGAAATTTTTAAAAGAAGTTAAAAGAGCAGAAAGAACTTGCGTTATGACAAATGAAAATTTAAGACGAACTACACAGTTTTCCTTTTTGTTTCTTGGCAAATTAATATCAAATTAGTATCATTACATACCTGTTATAAAATGGTCACTGCAGACCCTAACCCATTCTACAGTATCTGCGGAAAGATCTTCCCGCCGCATCCTTGGAAGCAATGTTGCTCGACGTTCCCGACTTAAGGACTGCTTTTCTACGTTATTCCGTTTAACAATCACTGGTAACCGATAAAAACTTCGATCCGATTCCCTATCAGAGCGGTTTGCGCAGTTAAACACCGAACAAAAATTTACCATTGTCAAATGAACTGAAAATTTAAGCACTGAAATGACAGACACAGTTCTGTATCTACAAAGACGAAGGAAGTTTGCTTGTCCTCCAGTTCGCGACATCACGTGACGTTACGTGACTTCTGAAATGAGTCGATACTGAGAGGAACCTATGGTAATTTGAAGTGACAGAATAACAACAAAGCTGTGTTTGCATGCGGAATTAAAATGTTTTGATTAATATAATATATGTACACCATTATACCAAAAAGCATATCTTTTCAAATATGCATAAACCCTCAAGTGCTTGAAAGGTTCTTAAAACGCTAATCCGTAGGAACAATTTTAAAAACTAGGCATTTTACACAGACAACAAGAAACAGTTAGCTAAAATTAATATTTGAGCAATTATTATTGTATAACCAAAAAATTTTATGCATTCTGCTGGACAAAGATCAATCAATGCAAAATGGATCCTTAACTGCCAATCAAGATTGTGCAGTCTCACCAATTCAGCATCACGTAAATTGACTTCAAAGTTTGTGATGGAGACTCCCGGACCCTTGTCTGTCTGCATGAGCAACCGAGGGCGATGTGCAACGGGTAGTCCAAGAGCCGTTAACGCTTTAAGGGCACTCTTAAGTTTGTCATGGACTTCATTATACTTGTTCCACCAGCTGTGGTATCTTCTAGTCTTTCTCTCAATACTTGCAAGTCTTCTGTCACAAACAATACAACCTGTACAAGTTTACTGCCCACCTCTGCATTTGTTCCTTCTACTTTCTCTCTGGCAACGTCCCATACACTCTTGGAAGATGCAGGACCAGCCATCAAGTGATCTTTCATAAAGACGGTGTGGGCAGTTTTCTTTATCAGAGATACACTTCACATCTCCTTCTTCTGTAACATTCATAAAATACATTATGTTGTCATAAATCGTGGCAGCGAATCTTCACAGCCTAGGACTAAAAGTGTTTTCAAGTTCGTACAACTGAGGATGCTTTCAGCGCAAGAGTACGCTTTCTGAAGCCCATACCGATCTAGAACTCCCAACATAATGCTTAGGTCGAAATGTAACCAGAGAAACATCATCTTTCAACACCATTGTCTCTTTCCCTGTCATATTAAATATAACAAACTGACATATATTAAAATGATTATTGAATTAGCACAACTGCATCTGATCTATCCCACAGCTTTTCATAATGTTGGATACAACATACAGAACTGTGTAGTTAAAACTGCTAGATGAAAAAAAAGACAAATATTCTTCCTTTTTTCTTTTTAACTGTAGTATGTTGTGTTCAATGTTATGAAAAGTTGCACTATTGACCAGGGCCAGTTACACTAATTCAATAATCATTTATGTAGTGTTCATTGTTTTCAAAGGTGTGTATTTAAGGCTGACTATATTTACTTCTTTTATCAATACAATTGAAGATGCATTATATTGACTGCTAAGCTTAATAGTATTTTAATAGTACTTAAAATACATTATTCTTTCCATCACTATGCTACTCACCATTAACTTCTTTGACTTCACGAGACATTAGGCGATAAGCCGAAAGGGTCACATATAATCTGTTGTCACAAAAATCATGGCTTGGAAGGGCGCCTATTTCAAGTCCACTCTTCTAGGTTAGCTGCAGATGAGATTGGTGCCGGGTCCCATCCATCCCAACTGCAAAAAATTTAAATAACAGCAATTAATATTAAAACAAAACTTTTGTAGACTTGGCATTCAAAGTTAAGACTTTTTGCGGCTCTGCTAATTTCAGGTTAATATTTCCATTTGCATGGACAGCTTTTTGTAAAATACTGTGGTCAAATTCAGATTTTGCAATTACCCAAAATGAATTTGGTTGTTCTTTACCCTAAATGGGAAAATTCTGTTGCTCTTTTCTGTCACCCTTTCAAATTTTTTTGAGTTTCATTGATCCAAAGCTTGCTTAATAATATTAATATTACGGTGCAGCCACTCTAACCACGAATGGCATTACTTTCACTTTATTTGTACGATATTTTCATTTCTTTTATGAACTAAATAATCTCAGCTATGACTGACACAACAGTCAAGACATCATTGCATTACTCGTTCATCTGCAACGTAATGAATTCCCAACTTCTTGATCCTTATTTACCCTGGTCCCACACAAATTATAACATAGATTATAGTAAGTAATCCCTTACGTAATCAGTAACCACACGTTCTCTTAATAGAAAACCTTTTTTAAAATGCCATGTAAGAAAATATATGAAGTATGCATATGTATCACATGAATATAAAAAATATTCAGCATGCGGAAAGAAAGCATTGATATTTAAGTCTGATGTCTAAAAGATGAATTAAACACAGGGCGGATGTAGGCTTTATCATCAGCACTAACCATAAGAGCAAACTTGTGTTGCTCTGGCATTGAAAAAGGTGAAATTTTGCAAGCTCAACGTATTTTCTTTGGTGGTGGGTCATCAGATGTTCACAGTCTTCCGTTTTTGGAGGCTTCTTTGAACAGAATAGACCTTTACCTCTAAAAACATTAGCAAAATTCTCCGACACATAATTTGTTGTAATGTTTATATACTGGTTTAATGTAAGCATTTATAAAAACCAGTTAACATAAATGCGCTATTAAAAGACCCTTGCTGTATGGGGGGGAAAGGGGGGGATGGAATTTATTAATTTTCAGGCCTTTTCAGGGGCCTTATTAGAGAGATAGACTTGTTATAGCCGTAATGGTATACAACTAAAATATATATTTTTTCGATCTTACCTATGTGTCGCTTGGCTTGAGCTGATCTCATGCGCTTGGGCTTTGCTCGGTTATACACTGTAGTGGCAGACTTTATAATTAGTTGCTTTCCACGTTCCATCAAATTGTAGTTAGCATTTGTGAGCAGGTCGTCACGTTTCACACGCTTGTGGTAATACAACACCATGTCATGCCTTCTGCCATGAAACGTTGTTTTCTGCTCTATTGCCTTCTCATCAATCTCATCAAGTTTACGCTTTGCTTCAGCACCAGAAGCTCTCTTTCGCAATTTGTTTTCTTCAATTAATTTAAGTGACCGTCTTCGACTTGCACTGTTGAACTTCTGAGTGTTTTATGCATCTTTGCAGTCGAGAACCTCTTGGCAACCCTTTATGCTTTCTTCACAGCACTGTATTTTCTCTTCTATGCTGCCAATATGCCTACGGTCTGATCTGATATCTTTTAGCCTACTCAGTGTTTCGTTCAGCATTTTCACTTCTTCTTCCTTTCTTTTTTTCCCTTTAAGGCAAGAACGGTCATTTTCTTCCATCGACACTAGCTTCTTCAACTTCTTCTGAAACTTTTAAAATCTTCTTGAGACTAGCAGCGGCTGCCTATGGCATCGAGCCCAAATTATAAAGTTTAGAACGTGAGGAGGTGGCTTCGACAATTGCACGAACAACTGAGCGATCGTACTCTGTTTCAACAGAGCTTATGATACTGTGATGGGATTCCGCATTCACATCAAATAGGTTTTCTTTCAATTCCGGTTCGAAGAATTATCGTAACAAGTTTGTGATGTCCCAAGTTTGGGCTTTAAGAGTAATATAACTCTTGTTATTCTAGTGAAACAACAACACCGGTAGGCCACAAACCCCTGATAAAAAGGTTGTCTCTAAAATTATCACGGCTCGGTAGATGTTCGTCATCTGCAAACGCACTAGAAAACAAGTCGAAAGCATCTTAAAGTCAAAGCAATCCCTTGGATTTTCCCGAGCTTTCTTGAACTGCTGTAAGCTCATCTAGAACATACAACATACCTTGGAAAACATTTTTCTTCCTTCCAACTGCAGATTTCAAAGACAATAATGTACCTTAGATGCCACTTTCCACCAGGTCAGGACCCAGATCTTTCATAGCAACTCGAATATTTTCATTTAATTTCGAACATTCTCTAATTTTAAAGCACTTCGCTTCCCAACCTTTAAATTTTTTGCCCATTTCTGCCATTTTCAGGTCTATAAAAAGCTTTTATTCATTTCATGCATTGCGAGCTCAGAATTCCGATGTATTGAAGTGTTCGTGACGTGTGCATGACAAGCTCAGACTCTTTTCTAGTCCGTCACTTTCTGCATCGTTACGGTTGTTTTGTTTTAGGGCATCAGTGCATTTTTAACAGATTTTTTACTACAATTCTATCTCTTGTTGAATCCCTATACTTTACAATTGGTAAATTTATTTGTATCTCACATGGAAGAAATGTGGTAATTAAAATTTTGCCGCAAACTCGGCTATGACAAAAGAGTTATTAAATCAGTCAGCGAAAACCGTATCGAGACATTATCTTACAGTTATTAATGAAATCAAAGTCATTACGTTACGCCACAGCTGTGGCGAAATCACAAGTGTCGCAAGCACAGTCCATTTCATGGGCCCATAGTTGTGCTACTTCATGATGACTTTCAAGAATAATCAACCACAATGACGTCACGGCACAGCTGTGCCGTTCTACATACAAGTTTCGCAAGCACAGTCTAATTCATGGGTTCATACAATGCCTATTTGTTTATTATTTCACAACACAGCTACCCCTACTCCACTATGTATCAACTTTCAACTGTCTGTTTTTCATACCGATATCCCGTTTTCTTGAATCGAATTTGATCATAATCCTGTGGTATGTTGTCCCAATATATCTCCAACATGTAGAGTGAACACCTTTGTACATTTTGTTCTCCAATTGCAATCCCTTGCTCTCTCACAAAATCACATTTTTTATGAATCCTTGTAGTATCTCTTCATCACGTTCTCTTGAAGGAATAATAAAGTCTGGACTAAAATTTATTACTCCGTCTACCCCCGTAGGTTTACCTTTTCGTCAATATATCTATCTTTCTGTCACGTCGCGTTTGGGAAAATTACCCAGAAGTCATTGTGTTTAGCTTTGCTAAAAAGGCTTTTGATCAAAACTTCAAAAGGCTTTCGAACCAAGCTTTATTGAGGCTGA
>JAOTRI020166127.1:0-15000 GCA_028564885.2 Zoanthus sanctaehelenae
ATTCAAATCTCAGCAAAGTGCCGGGATCGAACTGGGGACCTTGTGGTTGGAAAGCAGAGATCTTACCAACTGCGCCATATATATCCGAGCAGAAATGCCATTTAATCCTGTGCCTTTTGACGGTTCAGGCTTTCGCGACAATTCAATTAATTACTCGTCTTGGTGGTACTTTATGCAGCTGAAAGATTTCTTTGACATCCATAGTCTAAATATTTATATTGGGGATCAGGTAAAGAATTTGCAAGGTTTGTACCTACTTTGGTAAAATGCTTATTTAAGTAGTCGCTGATATCAACATTCGCTGTTATTTGCGAGCCATTCTCTTCGATTTCTGAAATAAAGGTACTTTTCACTTTGCGTAAAGCAATTTCATTTATTGTTCTCCAAGTAGAACGCAAATTTCCCTTCTGACTCAATAATTTATCTTGATAGTATTTGGCTTTTGTCGTTTTAATTGCGTTGGTTACTTTATTACGGATTGATCAATATTCATCCCAATCCGTGAAATGGCCCAATTTAATAGCTTTTCGCCTGAGTGCATTTCTTGAAAGCATGAGCTTTTTTATATTAGTATTCATCCAAGGGTTATAGTTTTTTTTCGTTTGAGTCTTTTCTTCATTGGGGCGTGCTTGTGTAGCACTCCCAGAAAAATTTGTTTCCATTGTTTCCACATGCTCTTGGGATTTTGGTGCTTTTTAAGAATTGACCAATCGTTCTCAACGAGATCACTCCTGATGCTATGCAAATTAAAGTCTTTAAATATCCTATATTGCGTTACCATCGGTTTTCCTTTAGAAGAGAGAGACATTTTTCTTACAATATAAATCAAGCTTTGGTTGTCAAAGTCGATCCCAACGTGCGGTAGCAAATGTATTTATTAAGTCATACCATCATTTTTTATTAATGTCGCCCAGGTTATTAGACCTAACTTAAAAAATTGAAAGTAATAGAATATGTCGTTCACGAGATGTCGTTTGCTTGGAGGAACTAGAGAGATATGGCTTTTGTTCAACTTCCAACAGTTCGCATGCAGTTCAGTTGTCTTCCGCTGACTTTTAACTCGTGCTTCAGGACTTCCTCTTATTCTTTTACCTACTGGGTTCAACCCTGGGCGTGTCTTGTCTTTGATTGCTTTTCTGTGCACGTGGGTGTGTCTTATCAATTTCTATTTCCTTCTCTTTATGTTATGATGTTAACACATAAAGGACAACCTCTGCATTTTAAGAAAGTACTCGAGAAATCAAAACTACTTAATAATTGATTAATACGTTTATTTAACGTCAAATGTGAAGGAAGTGGCTGCCCATTCTTCCTAGCCAGAGGCTAATGTTTTATTGCTCGACGGCTCAGATCTTTGTGTGAAAGTCGACTTTGCAGAGGGAGGAAAAGCGGAGTACCCGGAGAAAAATCCTCGAAGTGAGATCGACATCGACAAATCTCAACCTTACATGCATGTGGAGTCCAGGAATTGACGCGAGTCGTAGAGGTGGGAAGCACGATCAATGGCTATTATGCCAACCTAATTCCTGACAGATTATAGGCTAGAAAAATCAAACTTCCTGCAGAAGAGCATATATACGAAGTAATATTATATATATTTCGGCCCACTTGACAATCTCCATATATGGTAACCATGCACAATGCAAACCAGACCTCAATGAATTGTGTTGGTCATAAATATCTATATATGTATATGATTAAAATTCAAAAAGTTTCTGATTATCAAGTGAGATAGTTCTCAATCCGTAAACAGAGCAAAAACTAAAATATATTTGTCAAAAGACTTGCAAAGACTGACCTTTACAACGTGTGAAAAGTTGTAATGGCTTCTGTGTTTGTTTTGACAAATATATTTTAATTAAAAAAAATTTCGATTGATCATGATCGTCTGATCCAACGTCGAAAAGTGTATTGATTGTACACTGTTTTTCGGTGGTTTTTAACCCATTTATAGAGCAGATTAAAGATTAGATCATATTTACACAAAAACGCTGGAAGCAACTTGATACCCTGATACTGTCTTTTTAAAATATGATTCAGCGCATTTGTTTTTAGAGAACGACAAATGCGCAGAAGAAATCACAATTTCATTAAAGATAGTGTCGGGGTATTCTATGTTTCAAGAAAGCACCCTTCAACTCTTTCTCATAAGATTCATATATCTAACAGAACGGCTTCGTGGGCTTATAAAAAGGTGGAATTTAATTACACATTTCTTAATGAGAATTTATGCGTGGCGGCATGCATGCAGTAGATGTGAACTTGTTCCTGTTTCTGAAGGAAGCTGTGTGAATATTGGATTTGGAAATTCATTCAAATCCTGTTTTAATATTAAATACACGGCAGTTTCCTTTTGAAACAGAAACAAGACCATCTCCACAGAACTAAAAGTAAATAAATCTGAGACCTCAAAGACAAAAACACTGACTTTTCCTTCAGCTGAGATACAATAACCCGACCCGCTACCTCATGAAACAGCGCTGTAGTGTAAATATGATAAAATCGGCTTTGTTGTTTTTGTTTTTTGCACAAGATTTTACAAAACTCAGGAGGGTCAGGTTTTGTGTTGTAGTTACCATTCACTCCGAGCCTCGCATGGGCTAGTTGTTAGTATAGTTATTGGGCAGATGTGGGTGTAATGGTAAATGTAGGTGTGCAAGTAGGTGTACATGTAGGTGTGTAAGTAGGTGTGGATGTAGGTGTAGGTGTACATGCAGATGTACATGTAAATGTAGATGTTGATGCCATTTATAGAGCGTTTTCACTTGACGTCAAGGCAGCCAAGTTGGGCTACTCTTAACAAAAGAATTTTAATTATTTCTTTTGTTTTATACCCCAACGTGGCCGCTATGTCTATTGTCTTTTGTGTCTCATGAGAATGTGTGAAAACGCTCTATAAGTTGCGTATTTATTTGATTTTATTCACTGTTTTGCTTTTTATTTCTCACTCTTAAACTCATTAAACAAAGAAAATCACAAGCGTAACCGTGGTTTGAAATTGTTTCTTAGTTTGCATAGATTTCGGTAATTTCATTTCTTCGTTTTCTCGACAGTTAATCACTTCTTTGAGAAGTAATATCAAACACTCCAAAGAATGCTTCCTCCAGATTTGAAACAACTCGAAGCTGGATGAAAAAAACTCGGCTTTGCCTCGTTTTGTTCAACCAATTTCTCCGTGTTTCCAATCGGAGGAAGCGCTCCTTCTCGTGTTTCATCTATTACTTGAAGTGTTTAAAAAATTATTTATTTTACCTAGCGGATAAACCAGTGAGAAATGTTTAAATTTCAGATCTTATATCACTTTGAATTTTTAAAATAAATTGAATGTGGCTTACACTGCCAATTGTTCAGTTGCAGCTGGAACCAATTTATGCTGCTAGTTGATTTTGATTTTTAAAGTAAGTTATGTAAGATATAAATCAAGCTGATTGATATTAATGAACAAACTCAGTATGGAAGAACAAACAATAATTTGTTTCTTTTATATAAATGCATTTCAACCTTTAGACTACTGTTTAATTTGTTTTGTTCTAAAAAATTGAGTTCGGAGAGAAAGCTCCAAATGGTACTGAGTTACCTAAGGGAAGCCTCACATATCGATTTTGCCCACAAGAAACGTCAATTTTACGTTTCTCTTGAGACCCCCCACCCCACCCCCTTAGAAACTTCAATAAAGATTTGATTCCGTTCAAACTTCTGCGAGTATTAAAAAAAACAGTAATCGTATAACATATAACCGAATACCAGAAGCAACAAAATATAGTTTCTTGTGGGCAAAATCGATATATGAGGCTTCCCTAAGTGAGAAAGAGTTAAGCCCTATGAATACATGAATACGTTTTCGAAAGCATCCGTTTTTGTGTCATCGAAAACGCACGAAAAGATTTCAGTCGTCAACATGCAATAGCGTTGTATATCCATGGTTTCCAACATCCACACTCGATCAACTATAACAAATAAAAGAATACCCGTTATTGTCAACAGGCTATATTCAACTGCAAGTTTTGAGAAAGGCATTTTTTAGCTTCAAGCAAAAAAGCAAAGTTGCAATTGAAATTAAATCAGACGGAATAACAAAAAATGTCCGAGATACAGGATTCCTTTTTTTAGTTTCCCACGCAAAATTTAAATGAGCATGAAGTTTAAAACTATCATGTGTTTTAGAACACCTCCGCTTTCGCCGTCCACACGAAGACTTTACACGTCCGTACGTTTTCAAAAATGTTCATTCACTCTCCGAATATTTTTGAAAACCTGAGTTACATGCAAACCCTTTTCTTTTATCGTATTTAGTGTGGACGGAATCAAAAGCAAAACGAAAGCGTCTCTCTGAAAAGAGGAATGCGAGAACTTCAAAACTCAAGAAAGTTTATACTATTCATGAATGAAAAATAGTAAAGGTGCTGAAAAGTGAGAAGAAGGCTTGAATTTAAAAACTTCATTGGTTTAAAATTGACATTCAAATTACTTTAAATCTTATTTGCTTCGTCCTCCAGTATGTTATTTAGTTTTGAATTTAAAACCTCTTGTACAAGATAATCTTCACTTTAGTTTCTTAAATCACGAGAATCCTTTATGACGTCAAATGATTGTTTATTTGTTTTGATAACTTAAAGGAACTGCGAAACAAGCCATCACACTGGTTCGTTTCCTTGATATTGCTCCAAGTAGATTCAAGAGTGTGTTAACATAAGGATATTCTTTTTATATCTAGACTTATTTCGGGTTTTTTATGGCCACAAATGTTTACACAATTCTATCATACGGACAATATTTGTTTTTGAAAAGATTTACTCAATTCATGATTCACATGCTGATCTCAGACGATAATCAGCCTAACTAAACATAAAATATAATATATTGATTTGTGAATTTTGTAGCGAATTTATAAATTTATAGTAAACACACTATGTTGCTCCTTTAGTATTTTTCATGCGTTCATGAATAGTATAAACTTTCTTGAATTTTGAAGTTCTCACATTCCTCTTTACAGTTTTTACAAAAAGAGTCTCGTGCTTTGAAGTATCTTAAAACTTTTAATAAAAGTAATAGATCTTTAAAAAAACCGAATAAAATTTTTCGTACCCCTAATAATGAACTAGGTAGTTATAAATTAAAAGATATTTCAAAATTTGAAAATGCACCAGTATTTGAATTATTTGCCTTTAACCTAATTGATACTGAGCTTTTCTATTCATCAGGATCGTTTTTAAAAAAGCCAAAAAAAGCTCGCTAACGTGGAAAACAATTAAAAATCTTGCAATGGCAAATAGCATGTCATGTCATGTATGGATATAAACTGATTATATAACATTTCACTTAATAGTTCATTTTGCAGCGTTTGCTAGAAAGAGAATAGGGTTTGACAAAAACATGCACAAAGAATTAACGCATTTTGATATCCCATACTTTTTTGGAGAGGATATAAAAGGATTTTGAAAGGTGAAAGAACCGAGTAAAAAGTACAAGAAGAAGAAGAAGAAGAAGAAGAAGAAGAAGAAGAAGAAGAAGAAGGAAGATGCATGATGATGAAAACTGAGACGAAGAAGGAGCAGAAGAAGAAGGAGGAGGAAAAGAACAAGAAGAACAAGAAAGAAAAAGATGAAGAAAATGAAGAAGAGCAAGAACAAGATGAAGGAGAATTTTATTTCTGTGTTTTATCCTCAGTTATATAGTTTTGATTGAGAAGATAAGTCAAACACTCGAGAGAGTGTCTCAAAAAACCCCTCTTTTCAGTTAGTTAAAAATGTCAGTGATGAAGCACCGTCTCTCGTGTCTTTTATATAATAAATAATTAATAAATTACTGCTATGGAATTTCAAAATAAGACCAAAAGAACTACTAAACGTACAAGCAGTCACTGATAAACAGAATACGCCAGTTTTGAATTGACATGTTTATTAATCAATATAATTACAATTTGAAAAGTGATTCAAAGCTAAAACGCGTTTCATTGTTACGTCATTCATTTAGTAACACAATCACTCTACTTTTAGTTCTAAAGCCCACTCATAGAACTAAAAAGATTACTGACTGATATAGATTTTGAATGTCACTATAGTTTGTAAGAAAAATCACGTCTAATAGAAAGGAACATGCTCTTTTTGTAGTTCTAAAAAGTTTGAAAAAAAATAAAAAGACAAAACTATTTCAGTTTTGCTGTAAATTTTTAACTATGAAATCAAGAAGTTCCTGTTTTTCAAAAAGTCAATGAACAGAGTTAACGGCTATTAATTGTATTTCTAGCTTTAAAAAAATCCAATTTTGCTTTCGAATTTTTTCTTTATTTTCCGTTTGCATTCTTTTGATTTGAGTATACACGGAAAAAACAATTTTTCCCCGCCAAGAATTTATTTCAATATTACAAGTGTGATAAACCTAGGTTCAAATTCCGGTTTTCTCAGACCATTTACATGATCAGAAAACCGGAATTTGATGTCATATAGAAACAGAATAATTTGAAAATGGAATAAAAATTTATTTTTACTGAATTATTTCGCGTCACTAGGTGCCCATAATAGATTGCTTTTGAGCCAAGCTAAACCATTCCTGGACGTTAAAATACCACGTTATCAAATATCACCTCATAGAGAAAAATTTAAAATAGTACTATTCGACGCAACGGAAAACCAAAATAATTTTGTTGTATTTTGTTTGTTGAACTAATTATCCCACAAGTACTCTATGCCGGAATAACTTTCAAGCAATTACAACTTGTTTTCGGTCTATTGTTTTAACCAGCAAACCATCTTCGATGGATGGTACGTATTGAGTCATACTGTGACGTAGAATTAAAGTTACTATACGTTGGTTTCTCTATTGTTTTATTTGATATAAAAAGCCTGAGATTTTAGCCTTCAACTAAAGTAACTTCAGTCACTCAAAGAGTTGTCTAGTTCAAAGAAGGAAAAAAGCTCTCAAAATCCAGTTAGTTGCAGTTGGAGGATATTCTGTCAAAGGTAAGTATTCGATTAGGTGAATGAAGTTTTCTTGCAAAATGTGTTTTGCAAGAAAAAGGCTCATTGCAAAATTTTGAAACGTTCATCAAATTTATCAAAACGTGTTTCATGAATTTAAACTTTTCGTTTATCATGCTTTTTTAATTTTACAAGAAATGAGACTATAAACGGTAACAGTTCTACGGTTTTCCATTTGCTGCAGTTCAAATATTAAAATAACTATATCGTCACTCGTTTTCCATTTCTGTTACATTACTTTAATTTCTAGCAGGAGTACTTTTGGGCTCCTGTTTCTAGCTAGAACACCTTTTAAGTTTATGTCTCAACATATAACCTATGAATATCATGGACGTGTATACATCAATTTTATCATAATCGTAGTCATGTTTTTTTTTTATTTTAGTAAGTTTCTTTTTGCCCATAAATCAACATTTTCTTAAAATCTAATTAATTAACATATTTTGACTCACTGTTTTCCTGTCCTCTATTTAGCTTCATGTGTACTCGATTAAGAGAAACACCCACAATTGATAATGCATGTTCAGTATGCATGGGTTTATTATCCGGTGTAAAGGAAAGTGGAAAATGATAAGTTTCTCGTCCCTAACCACTTCATTTTGCCTGTTTCATTTATCTTTTTTATTTACTAGTAAAAAAGTTTAAATAAAAAGTAAAAAACTTGGCAGTAAAAACTGAAAACCCAAGTTGGTGAAAAACTCAAATCTATAGTGTTCTCTGAGAACAGGGCCATGCACCGATACTTCGAAAAATAGTAGAATAGTACAATATATTTATTATATATAGTTACTAGTAAAATACCGGAAACTATACCACTGATATTTTCCATATTTCATTGGAGTGAAATATGAAAAAGTTATTTACCACATGTCCCGGATGTGCGTACGCGTCATTATTTTCCCGCACTTGTCGTCGCTTCCATTGCAAAACATGGCAAAAAGAGAAGACGCTAGAATTTTTGCTGTTTCTGATAAGGATTTAGCACGATTCTGCCATGAAAATGCAAAAGAAAACACACAAAGGAAAGCTGAGTATGACATGAAGATGTTAAAGTTGTTAAGCTTAAATTTTGCTTAAATTTGACACTTTGTGCAAGAATTCAATAAACATAATTTCTCCTTTAGTTTATCGTAGTTTATAACCATATAATAAAAAGAACGGGGAGCTTCCTCGTAAAATACTGTTTTCATCACTCGAAAATAAATTCAAATCTTTGCGCCACTGTGTAATATCCTCTATATATACCGCGGACGGGAAACAAATATGTTTTTGTTTGGTTTGATTTGAATGAAATGTTGTGTAGATTAACATGAAGTACTAAAAACGTTAAAATAAACAAGCAAATAAGGACATTTTGAAAAGCAATTAAAATTAGAAGCTCTACCTTCTAAAACATTAAAACTGCAGCGATCGATATTTTCAGCAGTTTAATTTATCTATATTATATTGTATATTTTTAATATCGCTGTTAAAACATCACGTTTCTCAGGCTTTTTTTACGAGCTTTACAGTGAACAATATCGAGTTCCGGAAAATTTGTGGAAAAGAGAAGTGTTTCGAAATCAGTAATTCTAAAGAATAAAATTATGCAACCAAATTCTTCCACAAGCAAACTTTTGAAGAAAACTGATTAACGATTAGACTGGTTTAAGCTCCCTATAAGTTCTATAATCATATGATCTTGTAAGTAATTTCCTCAGACGTTAGTTGAATCACAAAAATACCAGGATTTCATTGTTTGAAGTCTCAATCTTCTGGTACGTAGAATTATATAATTCCGTGCGTAGAAAAACAAGAACTTTAATTTAATAAATGAATGAAAGGGTTTGACGTAAGATTCTATTGCTGTTTCTTCCAGTTTAAATTAATAAACATCCCCGTTACTATGGCTTCTTTAAAAGGCAAGCGGCTCGTGTTTTCTACATTTTTCTTATGTTCTTACTAATGCCCGACGTGTTTTTAAACCACAGAGCTTAGTGAGTACAGGTCTACGTCTTCTTTATTTACTTTTGTATGAATGATATAGATTTTACACGCTGTGAGTAGAAACTTGTTACAAAACAGGCAGATGGACAAAATGATAAATAAATTGTTTCTTAAAAAAATACTCTCGTGTTATTCTTAACATTTTTCTCAGTATACATTAATTCCTTAGCCTTTATATTTCTCATCATTATAGTACTACTTATATCTTAAATTTTATTATTTAATATTTAATATATATAATTGTAACTAATAAATATAAAAATGACCTAAAAATTTTAAATCTAATTAGAGTAGTTAACTGACTCGTATAGCCTTTGCAGAGGACGAGTCCACTCTATGTTTCTTTAAATAAAATGTTTTCCGCCATCTCAAACAGTAGTTTCCTATTTCTAATAAAAGGGCGCATGGGTATTCATAAGAACTTTGTTCGATTCGTTTCATTTCGTTTCTTAATTATTGCATGCATGCAAGTAAAGAAATTTTGCTCGATTTTATATAACAAAGTTTTTAACGTTTCAAAACACAGTCAAAGTTTATTCCTGTCATATCAGACATGCGAGGTTGAACTGAAAAAGGTACTTGAAGCTATCAAGTATTGAAACTAAAAATAAAATAGATAAAATACTTGTTTTGTGTTTTACATCTTCAAGTCGAATGTCGTGTTCCTGACAAATTTACAAAAAAATTTTTTCGGAACAATTTACTCCAATTTAGGTGTTAGGTCAATATCCTAGACAATTAACAACGCCTATGTGGCAGCTCTACAGCATTTATATATACAATTCGGTAAGTAGAGTCAAAAGAAAAACAAACCCAATATTTCTTATTGATATTAAAAAATACCACATGTACACAAATTAAATAATATCTTAATTATACTGTATACACAGAGTGAAAGATTTTATAAAAAGCAAAGCGACTGGTTAATCAGTGCCAGAAATGACAAAAAAATTCTCAACTCTTTTCGATTTCCAAAGATTTGGCCCCAGAAATTAATAAGAATTCGCAAACTTTGTATGGTACACGGTAGGAATAGATCAAACTTTGTAATATTCTGCTGCTAATGATGATAAAAAATAATTACAAAGCAGAGGGAGTGTTTTGAGTCACGTATGGGCGTTTTAAATAAGTACTTAAATTTTCTTGTATAAGTGCTTTTAGGTACTTATAGCTAGTTAAAAATAAAAGGTTTTTTGATTGCATGCCAAGAACACAACTTTAAGCTAACTGTAAGTTTCTTATTTCAAATATAAGATTCAAGATATCAGGTAACAACAAAGAAATTATCTGCATGCATGGCGACTACACAAAAGTAAGTAAATTTCCAATTATTTTTAGAATACTTTTAAGCTACTAAATTGGATGTGTTCACTGAACTGAATTCTTTCAAATCTTTTTTTTCTTTTCTTATTTTCTCGTAAACATTTTAGATGCTTTTGGGCGTCTAGATACACTCAGTTTTGAAAGCAATAAATATAGTGTTCAACTAGAGAAGCGATATCATTTCTTAAGACAAGATGATCACATTGTCTTTAAAAGTCTCGTTCACCAAACTCGCAAAAGTAGAAAGCATTTGATCGACATAGAAAGACCAGCTTTGAGATTTTCCCGTTTATCGAGTGACGTAGAACAAAGAAAACAATGAACTTGAAACAATGCATAAAACAAACACAAAAGTGACAGAACAAAGACAAAACTTTACAGGTTCTTACACCGAAAATGGGTCCGTTTATCCTCACAACCTGAAAACGTCTAATTTTCATTTCAAGCTCCGGCTGTTTTTCAGTGAGGTTAAAAAACATACAATTATATACTAATAGATAAGTCTTATAAAATATTCAGTGTGGGAAACGTTGTTTCCGTATTTCACTGTGCACATTGAAAACGTAATGATTATATATACAAGATGGCGGTACAGCGCTCAACACAAATCATTGTATCTTTTATTCAGCCTCAACCGAAGCTTGTTCTTAAGTTGTTTTTACTTATCGCTCAATCTGAGCGTCATTGTTTTTATAAATTTGTTCTTATGAGCGTGTAGCTGCATAGAGAGACAAAGATGATAGTAAGATATGATATCATTTCCGTCTTTTTACAGAATTCAGTTTCTTGTGCTCCTACTGTATATTGCAAGTTTCAAGTGTAATGCTGAACAACTTGATGTTGCTGATTTTGAGAAAGAAGAATTTATCGCCGATCAAGCCTTGGAGGATAATTTGAAAAGTAAGTGAAAATCCACTTCTTGTTATGGGTGAAGAATCAACCCCAGAATAGTTCACGCTTCTGAATGAGGGGGAGAGTCGATGAAAGAGTTAGAACGTGAATCCAGATGGTAGTGGGTCAATAAATCGCGGTGTAAACAAAACAATTTCGAGCCTTATTTGCTGTTATGTAAATTGTGGCAAAAGAGAATCCAGGGAAAACTTAACGAGGCAAAACTCGGCAAAACTCGGCAATACCAATGCAACTCAGAAGTCTTATCATTGGGCCATGGTTGAGTTTTATTAGCACACTAAAATAGTGCAAAAATTTCCTTATGAAAAAAATTACTTATATTTTTTCTGTATAGATTCTACAAGATATACTTGTAAATTTATCAGAAAAAAATTATCTCTGCGGAAAAGTTTTTTTTGCTCTTAAATATTTTGCTTAAGCACGTACATTCCATACACGAGCAATTTTTTATATGACAGTTTTTATGTGCTGTGGTAGAAAGCAGCTAGTTTAAATTTGACGCTTTAATTAGTTTAATCTGTTACGTGCCAGAAGACACGATCCGGCGCTTACTTTTGTTTTTATATCCCCGGGAAGGGATACTAGCTAAGCAATCATCAACCTCATAAAGGATGGAAAACTTGGTTAACTTTATCAGAATGAAAGATCAAAGATTTAAATCTCGTCTCTCGGCCTTGCCGAGCATCAGATAAAGACTTTGTGCAGTAGCCACTGAGTGTTGGCGGCGCAAACCATGCACAAAGTCTTTGTTTGATGCTCGGCAGGGCTGAGAAAAAATAAAAAATAAATTTTTTAAAGTATTGAAGATCAATCCTCCAACAGCTGATCAATTTACTTTCGGTTTATAAGGTAAACAACAAGACGAAAAGACAAACACCCAGCTGGATTCAAGTCCAACAAATTCCGACTTAGATTCAAACGCATTCTTGAAACCAAAATCTAACCTCGATGTGTCAGAAGAGGTCATACAGCAAGCTGTCGCCGAAGCTCGAGCCGAAGTTGAACAAGAAAACCAACAAAACAGAGCTGAAGACACGTCACAAAGATCAGGTCATGTGACCTACCAAGCAATGCACTACCGCGCAAGACCGAACCCTGAGGCCGAGTTAAAAGGTGACCAAGCCAAGATGCTGGAGAGAACTGTAAAGAAAATAGCGGATGAGTATGGGTTAGTACATTTTAATGGTTGTATCTAAATTTTACTTTTATGTGTTATCTGAGGTTCGTCTAGCCAGCAGAGCCAAAAGCCGAGGGTGGCAAGGTGGCTGCTCATAGAGCCGTTTGATTTTAGCCTTTTTGCTTGAGTTTTCACTAGTTAGTCTTCAGAGCCCGCTTATAGAAGCTAATTGATTATTCAGTTCACAATTAAATTGCTTTAACAATAACAATTCTTCAAAAACTTAATCCTAGAAGCAGTGGCGTAGGAAGCGGGGGGACCACGGGGGCTATTGCCCCCCCTATCACTTTTAAGCTTGTTTTGGCCCTCCCACTTTTGGCCGTAAGAAAAATATATACTTGATAATCAGTTTAAGAGAAATGCAGGATAAGTCACCATTTTTGGGACTTTAAAGTCTACGTTACATAGGCCTATATCACAAATTTTAATTGACATGTTATTCTAAAATGAAAGAGTGAGAAATGTTTTGCCCATGGTTATTCATAATCATAAGAAAACCAAACTTGTTACAACTGGTGTTGTTAAACAATTTCGTCACAACTGTAACGTGTTGTTGTGAAGCCAAGTGTCAGCAGCAGTGTATACAATGGAATCAGGGAATCAGGGAATCAGGTAGATCTCCCATTTTGTTACATTGCACACCATCAAATATAAAATTGAAGAATTATATGCCTTTAACGTTTTTCAATACCAAACACCCTACTAAAATTTATATCAACTATAGAGTAACATAATTAATGTGCAAAACATGACATCAAGGTAAAAATGGGTGTTAAAACATTTGACTGTTAAACTTGCCAAAACTGGAGTTGGCGCCCCCACTTTGAATTTGCTTCCTACATCTCTGAGCCAATCATATCTCAGTTATTTTGTATCAGCCAATCACAACCCAATTTGTTTTGGATTAGAGCCAATTGGAGAGCCGTTTTATGCTTACAGAGTTTTTCTGCATGGTGTGCACGTATTTTCTTTTTGCTGGTTGGCACTTCGAAATATCTACTACTATAGTTATATAATATTTGTTTGTTATGCAGGTTGTCAAATGAGGACGCTGTGAAACAACTTACAGGACTCCAAAGTGACTACATCAAGCGGTCTATTTGCAGTAGGACTGTGAGACGAGTCCGCTGTAACCCGTATCACCGCTTCCGTACTATCACCGGAGAGTGCAACAATATTCTAAATCCTCGCTTGGGAGCATCAAACACACCGTTCAAACGTTTATTGATTCCCGACTATGCTGACGGTTTATCAAAGCCGAGGGAATCAAGACGTAAGGAATTGTTACCAAATGCGAGATTCCTCAGCAGAAAGGTATATTTACAGCTTTTTAGGCCGCATCAACATGGCGTATATATATTTAAAAATTTAGCTTGATGTTAACCAGGATAAACAGCAATAGAACAGGGGTTCCCTTTCAAAGCCTGAAACTCCTATTTAGCAGAAACGCTAACTTTTCCAAAAAGAAATTAATTTTTCACAGGTTGAGTACCCACCTTATTTGTGTGGAAGTACGTTATGTATCTTACGACCATCAGTCACGACTGCTCGAAGAGGCGCGGGTATAATATTGGAGATTGTGATTATAGATTTTCATTCGCTTTCTTCAGTGCCGCACAACTTGAAATTTATATATCCAGTTATCGGAATGAAATTTTGTACTTACATTTATAAAAGTATAGCAATAATAGCGATAATCGACGCCTTTGTGTACTGTACACCATATATATAACTGAACTTATATACAGATTTGTACATGATCTAGGCAACACTGTCATTGCTATATATATTGATAATAGCAGAAGGACCAAATAATAAGTGCTTGTGGTCTGAGAACACATAACCCATATAAGTAGTACGTATTTCATGATAAATATACTTGAGTCAGTTGAGCTGTTAGCAAACAAAGGATGTCGTAAAAACGCATGCGCAGTACAAGAGCTTGTGAAATAAGGTTGAATAAAGATCAACATCAAATATGGATAGCAAGAATAATAGAGGAGTTAATTAAAGATCATGCATGAATGTTAAAATAAAGTGAAATAAATCTTTATTGAGGAGTGTAATTATTGTTCCATTCGTAAGGTGTTCACCGACAGACTTAGATTGTCAGGCAGTTTCACTCATTTATTGATGACATGGGGACAGTATATGGATCACGATATGACCCTGGGACAACAACCAACCACGTTGAACTGTCCTTCTGGGAACACTCCGTGTAGCAACAAAGGAGAATGTTTCGGCATCACAGTTCGCGAAGATGATCCCGACTTTCGAGGTACGAAATGCATACGAGTGAAACGCGACGTACCCGCACCTCGACCTGATTGTGGACTTGGCGCAAGAGAACAGGTAAATTTGAAATAATTTTCTTACTACAACTATTACCATTTTTTAGTTTAACACTAAAGAGGAATAGTAAGCATCGAAAAAAGTAACCTATTGGCCTAGATGCTTGAATTTCACTCAATTACTCAAAAAACCATCGACAATAAGGTTAACAAATATACACTCAACAGTAGTTTTGATTGCGCTTGCATCTCAGTCAGTGCTACATTGTTGGCGCGATGGTCCCTGCTGCATGGTGCTGAAGTTATTACACTTGTTTATATAATACAGGATGAC
>JAOTRI020166231.1:0-19809 GCA_028564885.2 Zoanthus sanctaehelenae
TATCATTATCATTATCATTATCATTATCATTATCATTATTATTATTATTATTATTATTATTATTATTATTATTATTAGTGGGAAACCGCTAGGAACACATCTTCATATTAGATCTAGTGTGCTTACCCTAGCATTAACATTTCGTCACAATTATAATAGCTAAGAATTCAAATTTCAAAAGAGATCTAAACTATAAGGGCCCGATATAAGCTTATATCTAAATCTTAGTGATTATTGTCTAACAGAAACTTCAAACACCGTTGTGTATTTTGGATTTGATCGAGTTTCGGGAAACACATTGTTTGATGATTCCGGTAATGGGATAAATGGAGAACTCACAAGTCTTGCTACAATCACAAAGGCAACAGGGAGCTGTGGAAAAGGCTTGCTTCTTCAGGGAGGTAATCAATAGATGCATTTTACTGTTTGGTTATCTGAGACGCCCACGTATCAGATCCAAAATTGTTTCGCATTTAAAAGTAACCTGACCTCCAGGTTTTTGTACATGTTGAAGTGCATGTATTTGAAATTCTGGAAATGTAAAGTGATCTATCTTTTGAAAAAGTTAATTCAGAATGGGCTCAGAATAGTTGCTCCGGACGCCACAACGTGAAATTGTACCGTGTTTATCACTGGAAGTTTCTGTGAAATTATTAAGCAGAAACATTTCCTTTTTATAAATATCGCCTTCACAAAATGTTTACAGTTTGACAAAAAAAAAAGTGTGACGTAACATTTTAATGTCATGACGTCATATCTTTACGATGTGGTTAGATCGCGAGCACAAGTTTGGAGTGTGTCAAGTATTTGTACATTCTTTGTATTTCTATCACTTACGAACTAGCATCTAGCAATGTTAATTCTCAATTAATTAATTAATTAATTTAATTAATTCTCTATTAATCAATTAATTACTTCCCAATTAATTAATCAATGTTAATTTTCAATTACTGTCGAATGTAAACTCCTCATTGCGTGCTTCTGCTTGTTTCAGGAAATATTTTACTAAATGGATTTCTAATCAAGCGGAGACCACTCTTTGGAATAACAGTTGCAGCCTGGATCAAACTCGACACAAACAGAGGCTTACAGGAAATATTCACGACCATAAACCCTAGCGGCGCCATTAACAAACATGCGCAGTACATTTTTGAAATCAATGATGGTCAAGTGCGATGGTATCATAGCAACGAAAAAGGCGAGGTAACCTAATTGAATATTATGTCAGCAAAAAAGCAAAAATTTGGCCGTTGAAATATATTGATTTAGTGATTCGTCGGCGTTAGACGTGGCTTTAATTTTTTTTATCAAAAAGAATGAGAATCCACTCAAAATTTTCCAATTTTAAACTTGTCTATGCAAATATTTTATTAAACTCGATACGATTCGCCTTTTATGTTGTAACATTTTGCGCTAAACAGTTTTTACAATCTTTTTCCGTCAGTTGTTACATTTTGTGCTGTAACACTTAGCGTTAAAAATTTGTAACGTTTAGCGTTAATGTTACGTTGTTACATCAAGTGTTAATGTCACACTTTACGTAGGTTGTTACATTTTGCAGCTTACAAAAAGTTTCACTTGCTTGTCTTAAAATTGATAATCGTCTTCTTTAACGGTTTAAAACTGATGTTTCTTTTTATGGATTTAAATTTTTCCGTAATTTAGAAAGGCTCGTCTATGAGTTTTAAAAGCAAAACAATTAAAATAAATATTTAAAAAGAAACCATCAACTCATTTATCTGCGGAAGAGCGTTAGTTTTTGTCTAATCTTATCAGTGCTTTTCTGTAGATATTCTAGAGTCCCGTATATTTATGCAAAGTTTATGTAAAAAACGGACTTTAATATTCACGTCTATTTCCCTCTTACAACAGACGGTGTTTAGCGCAACCACAAACAATGCAGTTGTGCCTGCAGGCACTTGGACTCATATCAGCGGAACATACGCATATATTGGAGGGAAAGCGAGCATTTATGTAAACGGAATATTAAAAAAGGAAGAACTAACTGGTAAAGGGACTTTGTCACAGGTTTGTTTCCTTAATGTCTTAATGAAGTTGAACCCTTTCACTCCCAATCAGTTATCAACACCCAACTTCTCCTTACATAACACATACAAAATAAGACATTTAGTAGTGAGAATTGATCAAACAAAGCAAACTGCTGAAGATTAAAAGCGAAATTCTCTCAAACTTTTTCAATAAAATGTATGAGCTCAATTTGGGAGAATTTCAAAATTCAACTGGGACTGAAAGGGTTAACCGGTACCGGTCAAACTTTTGATTATAGTTTGCACGTTGTGAGGTTTCGTTTACATGGCACAAGCCGAGACTTACAAATGTTTGACTGGCTAGCCGAATACAAATTTCGACCAGCAAAATCGAATGATTATGAGGAAAAGAAAGAGACTGTTCGCAGTCTAGGTTTCCTAGGAAAGTATGCAAAACAAACTCATGTTCTTGAAATGCGACGTGGAAACCTAAACCACCACTTCTTAATACTTTATTTTATCATTTTATCAAATGTACGTCAAATATATCATTTGTTTATATTAATTTCTTAATTCCAAATGGGTAATTGACTTATAGATGGCAAAATATGGTGTTTCATGTAAAAGAGTCAAAGTAATGGAAAACTAATATCCAATCTCATTACTATGCCTTTTCTCCTCTCCATTGCGAAAATCCCTAGAAATGAGGTTGAACTGATTTCTACTTTACCAACCCAAATGCCGAGGAGTGGTGAAGGTTAAATCTGCCACGATCGTGGTTTAGATTCGTTTTGTTGATTCTGATGTTAATGGCTTCTCAGATTTGATTCCGTGAAAAGCGCGGCTACCTTAAATATTGTGTAAACCCTCCATATTCACTGATCATTTCTCAAGTTCTCCCAAACGCTCGCCTCCGTTTTCTCCAGGCAGTAAAGGAGAAGATGTTATATCTCTTAAATATTGGTAGGGATTGTATTTGTGGCTTTGATTGTTACTGCATTTCTCTTCAAAGGACTGGAATGGTCGGATTAGCATTGGAAAGTTCTACGACAGCACAGCAGATGGAAAATTGGATGAAAGTCGATCACTTATGGGAACAATGGATGAATTTTACATTTTTGATCGGACCCTTCCTCAAATCGAAATAATGAAACTTAGCCAAACATGCAACTTTAAGAGGGTCGTGGTGCATTATGGATTTGAGTTGTTTGACGGACAGACAACGTATGATCAATCGGGTCTTGCTAATAATGGTCTTGCTGGGGGTGTAGTGAGTTCAACACCATACGGTAAGTGCGGCAAGGCACTCAATATGACAAAAGGATCGATTAGACTCAACGGGAAGAACGTTCGGGTCAAACCTCAGGATGCCATATCAATTACCGTGTGGGTCTCCCTTCAAACTAATAGGTAAGAAAACATATGATCTTGATTTGTATAATAATAATAATAATAATAATAATAATAATAATAATAATAATAATAATAATATTAATAATAATAATAATAATAATAATGATTCTCAAAGGATAATAAATACTGAATGGATACAGTGAAACGTGTTAAACGGTATCAAGCGGTTTGGAAACGGTCAGTGAAAATTCTTGACGGAAAAAATAAGACAATTACTGTAACTTCCTTAATCATTAATAGTGTCAACATTACTTATAGTTCACAGTTGGTAAGAAGTTTTTCCACAAAGACAAGACCTTCAACGTTAAATCTTAAAGCAATTCATATTCTAAATCAAAACAAACATTATTTCAAAGGAGAGGGAACGAGATACAAATGAAGGTTGGCAGTACCCAGATAAAATATACTAAAGAAATACTTGTTTAAAAAACAAATAAATAAAGAAACCAGTCGGATCTTACACTTTTTACAATAAGATGAAATAAAAGAAAATTCAAAACATGGACTCAATATAATCCTAAAATTGTTTTAAAGGCCACACAGTAGGTGAAATGATTTAAAAAGCAAATCTGTGACCTTTACAATTAATTTTAAAACTCAAATATGTCTCTTTGTAGAAAGCTTATAGCTTCTAAACTTCTAGTTTCAATTATTATATATAATTATATGTATTATCATTAGTATACTAAACTTGTTTGATGGCTTTAAGCCAAAGCCGGTGCATTTTCTTTTCATAAATTGGATTATATATATATAGACTATAATATAATAAAGATCAAAGGTTTACCTAAAATTAGAATTCTTAAATATACATCAATTAATTTGGCTATCCTGCATTGTCCTGTATCACCACTGGGCTAAACACTGCTTTGCTGTGGAGCTGCAGCGCACAGCTCCAAAATGTTCAAGTGTTTGTCCGCTTCCAGCAACGATTCTGCAAGTGAAATAGTTCACCCACAGCGTGCCGAAAGTTGTAAACCACGCGAGACGTGTTACTTTGTTCCTAAAACCGATTCTTCTCCAATGCACGTGAACGGCAACAATAAATCATGGCAGATGCATTCAATGTAGCCTCTCACCCCAAACGAAGGTGGGAGAACATGAAAACTTTTGGATGGTTTCAACTTTTCTCTCCGCCTCCTAGTGAGGAGCAATGAAAGTGAACATTTAGCCATTGTCCTCGTTTTCTCTGCCACACTCGAGTTTCTTCTCTCTGTATAGTGTAAGGTACACCAGTGCTGAAGGAGAAAATAATTACTATTAGTGAATAAGATAGTTTCATTGCGGCTAACTACAGTGAACGCAAATTCACTATAAACAGTGCTAAGATTGAGCAGTAACTGTATATTAGGTAATAAACTAAGTCTTACCTGGTCCATTACAAACAATATTCATAATACCTAACAATTAATTAATCAACTAATCAAACAATGAATTGATTAAACAATCAACCGATCAATCAATCAACCGATTAAGCAATTAATCGATCAAACAATTGACCGATCAACTGATCAAGCAATTAATTAATCGATCAAACAATCAACTGATCAAACAATCAATCCATCAAACTCTTAAAAGGTCAACCAATCAACAGATCAAACAATTAATCGATCAAACAATCAATCGATCAATCAATCAATGAAACTATCAATCGATCAACCATCAATCGATCAAATCATCAATCGATCAAACCATCAATCGATCAATCAATCGATCGTACAATCAATCAATCAAACAATCAATAGCTCAAACAATCAATCGATCAAACAATCAATCACTCAATCGATCAAACCATCAATTGGTCAAACAATCAATCGATCAAACAATCAATCGATCAAACAATCGATAGATCAAACAATCAATAAAACTATCAATCGATCAAACCATCAATCGATCAAACAATCAATCGATCGTACAATCAATTGATCAATCAATCAATCACTCAAACCATCAATCGATCAATCAATCAATCGCTCAAACCATCAATCGATAAAACAATCAATCGATCAAACCATCAATCGATCAATCAATCAATAAAACTATCAATCGATCAAACCATCAATTGATCAAACAATCAATCGACCGTACAATCAATCGATCAAACAATCAATTGCTCAAACGATCAAACAATCAATCGATCAAACAATCAATCAATCAATCAAACAATCAATCGATCGATCAAACCATCAATTGGTCAAACAATCAATCGATCAAACAATCAACTGATCAATAAATCAATAAATCAAGCAAGCAAGCAAGCAAGCAATTAATCGATCAAACAACCGATCAACTGATCAAGTAATTAATTAATCAATCAAGCAATCAATTGATCAAACGATCAACCGATCAAAAATCAATCGATCAAACAATCAAAATGTCAAGCAATCAACCGATCAAACAATCAAAAGCTCAACCAATTAAACAATCAATCAATCAATCAAATGATCAAACGCTCAATCGATCAAACAATTAATCGATCAAACAATTAATCGATCAAACAATCTAAAGGTCAACCAATCAAACAATCAATCGATCAAACGGTCAAGCAATCAAACAATCAGTTGATCAAACGATCAACCGGTCAAGCAATCAAACAATCAACTAAACAAATAATTGATCAATCAATCAATCAATCAATCTATCAACTAGTTGCAGCAACGATACCTGGAGATGTACTGTGTTAATCGAACATAACAGATGCAAGCAGACTCTTCACTCAGGACATGAACATGAGGTGACAAAATGGTCGTGTTTATTGGAGTCGCTCGCATGCTTAATACTGCAATACAATAGTAGCATCAATTATTGCTAAATAATACATTTGCAGATATCTGGTTGAAGAGTGAAATTTAAATTACAGCAGTGCCTTCCATGTGGTCTATAAGACCCACGCGTGACGACAAATGACGCGAATCGCCTGGCCTGAAATAATCTAGCAGTGACTTCCGTAATAGCTAAAGGGAAGCTGCAATCCTAAATAATATTTTGATATGTTGAAAAACATAAATTTGACATTTCTAAAATAATGACTTTGAGCAATCCGCTGATCGATATTTTCCAAAAATCATTTCAAATGTGGCTAGTAAAACCAACAGTTGGCACCATATTGTACTTTGATCGAGCTTCCTTTGACATCATGACATCAACTCGAAAGTCAGTCCTAAGCATATTAGTGGTTCTTTGTAAATTATAAAAGAGATATTTTTTTCATTTTCATAACGGTATATCAATTTAAAAATTAGCTTCCCAAAGGACTACAATTAACATCAACCATGTTATTAGCATCAATCCAACTATTCACTACAGGACTTACAATTATCGAAATAAAACTTGTGAAACTCCAATCCTTCAACAAGATTTCCATTGGTTACCGGCTCAAAGCAAGTCAAGTGCTGATCTACCAGTTTACTATAAACAAATTTACATATATATGGAGAAAAATTAATATAAAAATATTATTACTACTATTACTATTACTAGCAGTAATCATAGCGTTCAATAGTTTAAAGGTTGGATAGGATGGTGATTTTTCTAACACCGTGATAGAGGGATTGAACTTAGTCCTGTGTAAAAACAGTTAACCCACAAACAAGAAGCCAAATAATGGAATAATATACTGTTGTGTAATTTCATGGGAAGCTTACATGCCGTATTGGCTGAAAGGAATGCAACTCAGACCTCTCTGAGAATTCCAAGATGGCGTCGATTTGGACCAACCACAAAATCGAGATTTTTTCTGCTTGCTTAGAAATGGAACTCAGACCCTCTTGGACAAATTCAAGATGGCGTCGATTTAGATCAACACAAAATCGAGATTTTTTCTCCCTGCGCAAGATTATGATTGCATTCACCAATAATGGAAGAAGCCCCGCTGTATGGAGGATTTATAAATGACGGTCAAGTGCTGCACGAATTGAGGTGAGACTTGTTATAATGTCTTGTTTCCTTGCTGAGACTTGTTCAATTCATTTGGAGTCAGTTCCTCGACAGTGGTTACAAACTCGTTTTGTTGCTGAAAAGTGTATTTTATTTAGTTAAACTTTGTACTTTTCTTTGTATTTACATAGCCTCGAATGAGGAAAAACGTTTGTAAACAGATTCCAAATATCGTAAATTTAGTAAATTTAATTACATAAGCAAGTAAGCTGTGCTGTTGATATTAAGCGAATAAAAACTTACTATTAAACACTGAAACACCAATTTTTGTTCCTTTTGTGTGTTGAAACGGGTTCCTTCTTCGTTTATTTTATAATTTCTTGTTCAAAAACTGAAGCAAAACGGGAAGCCATTTTCACGGTTGAGTAACCAAGGTGAATAGCGCAGGATATCCAGTGTTTGATGAACCAATCAGAGCGCGCGTTAAGTGCTATTCACCTACTATATTAGTACTAATAGTAGTTATTGTAATTGCGTTCGACGACCTGTTGAAGGATGCTAAACATCGTTGCTAAGAGTCTATATGTTATTGAAAATCCACCCAAACCATGAACAGATATGGAAATATACAACTAGTGTAGATAACATAGCTAACTTGAAACCACGATACAAAGCACTGTGGCCACGTTGGTAGTGGGCTTTACCCCTAAATCTACTATACAAAATAGTGAGCGTGATTGCAAGGAGCCATGGACAGCTGTCTCGGCTTTTTAAGGAAACAGTTGTTTATGGCTGTGGTCATGTAGATAGAAAAATGAAGATTGAGGAAAACCGGCCCAAGGGCTGGTCTCAACTGAACTGAACAGCAAAGCATACCTGTAGGTTTCAAAGTCCCCAGTTGTTATACTAGTTATAAGCTTTTGTGTCAACCGTATTACCTCTTGCTCACGAGCTGTAAAGGAATAAAACATTACTTGTTATATATCAACTATCAAAGTCCATTATCCTCGTACTCCTATTGGACGAGACGACATCTCGCGCACGTGAACAAGTTTCGCTGTTTCCCAGCAACCAAGATCTCAGAGGACAACATGTAATGGACCAGTAAGTGACAAAACTTGAAGTTAATTGTAGTTCGGTGTGACTTTATTTGCTCGTCAAACAATTTGTTACATTTTTTGTGTTTATTTAAAATTAATTATATTTCAATTATATTAATTATATGTTTCTTTTTAAGTTATAATATAAAGAAATAGAATAATTGTAGTTGATAATAGAACCTGAGTGCTAAGGTAACTACGAAGTTTTCTAGTTAGTCCCCAGCCTTATTACAATAATACTGTATGAACAGCGTTAAAGAAGAAGAAAAAAGTTCATGATAATAACAGTGTATGGTACGCTGAATTGAGAACAGTAAATTTGGTTGAGGATGAGCTGTGGAGAAATCGCTTTCATGTAAATGCATTCCTGATGGTTTAATACCAGATATTTTAAGGCAATTTCTTGACGTACTGAGCAAGGTCAATTTCATCTAGTGCGTCACATACTCGTTTATCAATCAGAATGACGTCTTGCTTCATCTTATATACGTGTGCCGTGTCGATCAATTTTGGATAATAAAAACATTATTTAAAGCTGCATTTGGTTCTTCTTTGATAAATGGTATATAACAAAGCACTTATGGACCTTGATCTCGGGAAAACAGTGTGTCTTGTGGTCCCTTGACAGCCATGTTTACCTTGGTCCTGTCACAGGAAACATAGCGGTCTCGAGACCACAGGACAACTTTTTTCCTCGGTCTCAATCAACATCGTGAACATAAAATCAGTGTTACGTTTCGCAAATTCTCCCTTTTTGCAAAATTCTCAATTCAAAAGACACAAAAAGGACAGTTTTCAGCTTTTCAGTTTTCTCTTTTTTGAACCACCAGAAAACGCAAAAAAACTCGACTTTTTTCGAGTTTTCTAGTTTTGAAGTAAATCTCAAAAGAGTAGTAGCTTTCTTCGAAGGTTATTTTTGAGTTTGTTCGATTTAGGCCGTCACGTCCATTTTCTTGAGATTATGCATAACGTCAAATTCATAAATCTCTGGAGCTTTTTTATTGATGACATAACCTGTTAAAATCCCACGAAATAAAATTCTCTAACTCATTTCTATACATTGGAATGGCTGTTTGGAAATCACAAATGAAATTTCGTGACATTTTCAGTAAATCAGCTTTTTGCTGACACAAAGCCCAAAATTCATGCCGGTTTCTGAACCCAAATTTGGCTTTAATAACGTAGTCAGTGGTTCCACAGCTTCTGTCATGGTCCTTGAATAGAAATACCCTGTGTTACGGTTTTATTAAAACAAATCTTGTAGTAAAAGCGTAATGCTTGTGGGATGTGGCTATGAAGATAAACATCAAGTGTAGATAGCACAAATGTGCTAGTAACTGACGTGAAGCCACGATATAGAGTACTGTCTTGGCATCAAGTTAGCTACTAGCACTTTTATTAGAACTGTTTACTTTGTTGTACCGGTGGAGCAATAATAATGTTCGCCATCTCCATTTTCGTATCAACCATGACAACCTGTCTCAGCAAGAACCACTGACTACGTCATTTCCATGGACACCAACCTTTTGGCCGCGCGCAAAATGGCGACATTTCAACTCAAAAAATGCACACAGTGTGTGTATTAGAAATCTTCTACTCACCCAAACCGGATAATTGCAATCAGGAAGGTATAAAAGAATAATAGAGAACAATTTCATTTTTCATTTTAAGGCACTTTAACATCTGGAATAAAAGCCGGAATGAGTGCACTTTCAGAGTGAGTGACCTAGATAAAGGAAAACGCTGGTAATATTGCTTTATTTTTCAACATGCTCATGCCACTACAAAACTGGCTGCCCTTGGTTCGCAGACTCTGAATTGCGAACATCATTGCTCACTGTGTTTGTTAAGGATTACAAAGTGGGATACACTAAATGGGAAAGCAGGCTGGTACAATATACCAGGGTGGGAAGTCAGTAGGTGCAGAAGGCTTAAGTATTTAGAGAGATCTGAGGGCATCAATGAGAAATCAATTTCTTAAGAATTACAGTCCTAAAGAAAAATACCAGGTTAAAATATTTTCAATTTAGAACGAATACCTTGTGTGCCTGGGGCCTAGTTACTCTCTTTTTGCTCATAGTTCCCGGTTGTTATATTATTGAAGCAAAGGTAAATAATTATTTGTTGTCCATTGCGTTATTTGACCTTCTAAGTTTAAACTACATTAGGTTTTTTGTAAACACTTTATATTGAAACTAGTACTCTTTCGTTAAAAGTGTGGAAAAAGCAACTAAAGCAAAATAGTGTGGAAATTGGTCAGGTGGAGCGATCGCGTCAATGGTAAAGCACCACCTTTTTCTATGCAAAGCTCTTGATAACAGCTATTAGAAATTTGAAAGGGATAATTTAGTCACAGGTTATAGTTGTGGTGAAAATAAATGTTTTTGTTTAACAACTTTCACTTTCAAGTTGCAAGACGTCTTTGCAGTGGAAAGGCAGTACAGCCTTTTGGGAACATCAGTACAATTTACTGTTGTACCGTCCTTGTGAAACACATTGTTATTACAAACAAAATTACGCTAACGTTTCTTATTGCTTTTTTGTTTGTTACAATTTATTTATCAACTCAACAGATATAAGAGCGAATAGTGACATACTTTACTGTATACAACTATTATTATCACTAGCAATAACACTACAACTATTACTCAAGCCCCACCTTCATTACTACAAACACCAACTTCATTACTATAAGCAATACTTCCAACATCACAAACACCACCTCCATTACTACAAGCACCACCTCAACTGCTACAAGCACCACCTCCATTACTTCAAGCACCAACTTCATTACTACAAGCACCACCTCAACTGCTGCAAGCACCACCTCCATTATTTCAAGCACCAACTTCATTACTACAAGCACCACCTCAACTGCTGCAAGCACCACCTCCATTACTTCAAGCACCACCTCCATTACTACGAGCACCAACTTCATTACTACAAGCACCACCTTCATTACTAGAAGCCCCACCTTCATTACTACAAGCAATATCTCCAACATCACAAACACCACCTTCATTACTACAAGCACCACCTTCATTACTACAAACAATACCTCCAACATCACAAACACCACCTCCATTACTACAAGCACCACCTTCATTACTACAAACAATACCTCCAACATCACAAACACCACCTCCATTATTACAAGCACAACCTCAACTGCTACAAGCCCCACATTCATTACTACAAGCAATACCTCCAACATCAAACACCACCTTCATTACTACAAGCACCACCTTCATTACTACAAACAATACCTCCAACATCATAAACACCACCTCCATTACTACAAGCACCACCTCAACTGCTACAAGCCCCACCTCCATAACTACAAGCCCCACATTCATTACTACAAGCAATACTTCCACATCACAAACACCACCTCCTTTACTACAAGCACTACCTTCATTACAACAAGCACCACCTTCATTACAACAAGCACCACCTTCATTACTACAAGAACCACCTTCATTACAACAAGCACCACCTTTATTACTACAAGCAATACCTCCATCATCACTAACACCACCACCATCATCATCACAAACACCACCACCATTACTACAAGAACCACCTTCATTACAACAAGCACCACCTTCATTACAACAAGCAACACCTTTATTACTACAAGCACCACCTTTATTACTACAAGAACCACCTTCATTACAACAAGCACCACCTTTATTACTACAAGCAATACCTCCACCATCACAAACACCACCTCCATTACTACAAGTAATACTTTCATTATCACCAACACCACTATCATCACCAAACACCACCTCAATTACTACAAGCAATACTTTCATTATCACCAACACCACTATCATCACCAAACACCACCTCCATTACTACAAGCAATACTTTCATTATCACCAACACCACCTTCATTACTACAAGCAATACCTCCATCATCACAAACTCCACCTTCATTACTACATGCAATACTTTCATTATCACCAACACCACTATCATCACCAAACACCACCCCCATTACTACAAGCAATACCTCCATCATCACAAACTCCAACTTCATTACTACATGCAACACCTCCACCATCACAAGCACCACCTCCATTACTACAAGCAATTCCTCCATCAACACAAGCACCACCACCATCATAACCATTATTATTACTACCAACATCACAAACATTCCCCTAGTAAATAGAATACCATGATCACTATTATCAACACAGCAGATTACCTTTTCCAGAAGTGTCGTGTTCGTGCTCGTCCTCCGAATGTACCATTAACTCCTCGTCGGATCCCTGAAACGTAATTGTAAGCAAAACATAATATACCACAAATGGGAAACTTTGCCATATTTCTTCCTTCCAGCTGCATAATTCTTAATTAAAACAATAATTCGCCAGATCTGAACATTGGTTTTGACCCTTTACACCAAATTATAACAGTTTTCCTTTCTTCATTTTATTGGTAATAATAAAACAAGCCTTTGATTGGAACTAAGACAGGAGTCCATCAACAAGAGATGCTTATAATAAAATTGCAGGCTACAAAGGACACTTGCCTTGTAAACAGGTACCCTCTTAGTACTGATTAATTAAAGGGGCTATGCAAGTTAAATTCTCCCAAACTGCTACTATATAATCTAGGAGATTTAGCAAGGACAGTATAGCAAAATGTCATTTGAAATGTTTAGAGACTAATTGTTTCCGTGATTATAACTACCTGCCATTTAAAAAGCTGAGTTAACACGATATTTTTATACTTTTTTCTAAATGACCAAATTGTTATATGTACATAAGCAAACAATTTTGACATACTTATGTATTAAAACAAAGCTGTAGCTTGCATATACAGGCAAAACGCGGATTATAACGTTTCTCTTCGTGTAATGATGCTTTTCCTTTGAATCTGAAAACTAGTAGAACGCTCAAAAACTAAATCTGTTCACTCTACTGTGGGCTGAGATTTGTCGATTTCAACCTGCTTCTGAAATCTTTCTCCGAGTATTCTAGCTGTCTTTCCTCTTCAAATTCTACTTTCACGCAAAGATTAAACTTTAGCCTTTGGCTACAAAGAAATGGCAATTGACGTTAAATATAGTATTTATTTACTATTGAATTTATTCATCTAAAGTCTATAAAGCACCTTTGAAGATATTGCAAAACAAAGTGTGATAGGCTGATAAATACCCTTTTATCAATGTTTGTGTAAAGTACCTGTTTCTGAATCTAATGTAATAATGATTTTATGGCAAGACATAGGCTAAAAGCCTATTAATTCAATTGGGGACACCATTTTTACCGTTCTAAATTGGACGAAGATTTTTTACAGAAAAGCCACAAAAAAACTAAAGTTTCCGAAGGCCTGCAGTTTAGCGTCCTTATCTGAGAAGACGTTTAAGTCTAACCATTACATTATGTGCTGTGCAATACAATACCTTTTTCTTGGTATACTGCGGTAAAGGCTTCACTGCAAACATACACACAAAATGTAAAAGAAATATTTAGAACAAAATACTGATTTGAAACCGATTTGTTACCTAGACAGGATTATCAAAGTAAATAACTGATGCATACTAAGTTTAAAATATCTAAGCTAACATAGCGCGTATTTAGTGTCAAAATTCAAACCTTCAATTCAGACTTGCAAATGTTCATTTCAAACTCACAAACCTTCATTTCAAACTTGCAAATGTTCATTTCAAACTCACAAACCTTCATTTCAAACTTGCAAATGTTCACTTCAAACTCGCAAACCTTCATTTTAAACTTGCGAATGTACTTTTCAAACCCACAAACCTTCCTTTCAAACTCGCAAACCTTCATTTCAAACTTGCAAACCTTTATTTCAAACTTGCAAACCTTCATGCATTTCAAACTCGCAAATCTTTATTTCAAACTCGCAAACCTTCATTTCATGAGCAAGATAAAACAAAAGTAGTTCAGATAGCTGGCAAATGTTTTAACATTTGAGTAATTTACGAATCTCAAAAAGGGCAGCATTACAAACTTTCGTTAATAACGTTAATTTACTTCTGTAATTTTTATTCAAATGTTTCGACAATTATTGAACATGCTGTTAACACTGACCATTACTCTCCGAGTATCTGAACACTTCGCTTTTCAGTTTTATTTTGGAAAATAAACTGTTTTATTGGGGTTTTTTTTGTCTTTATAAAAATGCTTAAATTTCAAATACTGATTGAACTTAGGTTAACAAAGAATTTAATGAAATTAATTTTAGGAGGAATAGAATTATAAAGTTACAAAATTTATAAAAAAAACACCTTTTTCCACTCCTACAGAAGATTTAAAGAAGGGGTTTTATTTTTGGTTTAAACAGTGTAGAAATCCGTATTTTTGTCCAAAAATGTTTTTTTCTGTGGTCGCATGATCACAAGCAAACGCCTTCTTCGGGTTTAAATTTATTCGTCGCCAACTTGGCAACTGTTTTTCAGGATTTAGTCGCCAACATAAAAAAAATTTGTCGCACTGGCGCCTGTATTACAATCATGCTCTTGACTCAATTAGAAACATAATTACTTCATATAGCAAATCTCAATTAGGAAAAATATCACACTTTAGGAATTGCTTTCAGTTAAACTTTAGTTTATAGTAAGTTTATAAACGATTTACGATACAAGGTTTAAGCAAATCATAAATTACTTTCGTTGAGAAACGAGAAAAGAACCTGAAATGTTAGGTATTTTATTTATTACAAACGGAAGTGTTAAACGTTTATTGCCAGTCTACCTGAGTTAGCAGAGAATCTACGGGCCACAATTGTTGTTAATATAGCTCCCTGAAAGGAAAAGTAGCAAAACATAAAATATAGCCGAGCATGACAACAAACAAACAAGCTACAAGTCGTCTTACAAGACACATAGCAGAGAAATTCAGCGAGGACACGGGTAAAAAAGATTACAGAGGAATTTTAGGCCATGTTAAATGCAGATCATTGTTCAGATGTTATATCCAGGAAAAGTGTGTCGTTAGTTAATTATTCATCTGGGCCCAGTTGTTGAAGGGCTGGTTAAGTTTAACTCTGGGTTAAGCAAAAATTCAAACATAATTTTTGTCTTCAAGAAAAGGTAAATAGTTATTTATGAAAACTGTTTGGATGTTTCTGGCTAAAATCTTCTTAAACTCCAAATTACAGCTAAAATCTCTCCTTGTAAGATTGGAAACAAAATAAAGGGTTAAACATTTAACCCTGGGTTACTGCTAATCAGCTTTTGAACAACTGAGCCCTGAATATCTAACATTGCATTTTATAGGGATGTAGTTGCGCGTCATCTCAATCGATTACCTACTTTACCATTAACGTTGGATAAAACTTATTACAAGTCTTTGCCCGGTCGTATCGCATGATGCTTTGTTAATCTACGTTTCAAATTGTGCATACTCATTTACACTAGCAGGCAATAACAGGTATTTTTAAACTGCTACACTGCCACAACCCATTCCGTTTAAGAATTTTTCTCCATCTGACGTTACCAAATCTAAGGAAGATTACTGCTTGTAATCGAAAGCGTATGACAGTATTAAAAAAAGCCAATGTCGAATTACTTATACAAGTTTCAGTTCTTTTTGTTATCTATGCTCTATAATCTTTGTTCCAGATGTGATACTTCGTTACTCTATGGTTCATCGACAATCTACTCTTTAAGTGTTTTTGTAATTTGAGCCACGTCATACAGCTATGATCTTGTGTTCTAGATATGATACTTCGTTACTCTATGGTTCATCCGATTATCTACCCTTTAACTGCTTTTTGTAATTCAGTATGCTAAGCCACATACAGCTATGATCTTTTGTTCTAGATTGTGATACCTTGTAGCTCTACGGTTCATCCGACAATCTACTCTTTGACTGTTTTTGTAATTTGTGCCAAGTCATTCAGCTTTGATCTTTTGTTATTGATGTAATACTTTATTACTCTATGCTTAATCCAACAATTTGTAATCTGTTCTCAGCCACTGCTGCAAGTATTCGTTCTAGATGCAAAGCCTCGATTGTTTAAAGGAACTCTGTGTGTCTTCGGACTATCTTATGTCTATAAAATGTGCAGTTTTGTCTGTCGTCTATCAATCAATTCCTAATTGACATCCCAACGCTTTGCAATCAGTGCACAAACAAGAGCTTAACAACTAAAAATGAGAGAAATAAATACATAACAAAAAGAGCTAGTGAGTCTCCAAACTAGTCAGATTTTTATGTAAAAGCGGATTCTGGAACCAAAAAGGAAATCAAAACTAAGACGCAGTTTAAAAGCAAGGAATGGAACCTTTACATCAACACTAACGGCCGGATTGCCTTCAGTGCTCAAACATGTGTACTGTAAGACGACTTGTATCAGGCTAAGACAGAGTACCTGAAGAGCTTAGTGTACTGAGGTTTGTTGCCAGTATTGTTGTTAGCATGGCAGCCTGGGCCGAAGAAAAGCAAATATTCATTATATACTTGAAAAAACCAACAGGCAGCAACAAAACTAAATCACAGCAAAACCACACCACATAACATAGAAACAGACAACGTTTAAGACAATTGTGTTACTTTTTATTGCAACAGATCCACAACCTAATATGAAGAGCTTTGTTCGCCCTTAGATGTATTTCTCGAGAGCGATGCCCAGTTTCAACACATAACAAAACTAAACATTATGAACACACTGTTTTTACATTAATACTTTTCTTTAAAATTCAAAGAAACGATCCTATAAAACTCCGTTTGAAAGAGAGAACTCGGCAAGTTGTAAATATACCGCAATTAACGTTTCTTTGTTTACTTTTAGCTTAGTGACAAACAAATTAAAGAACATTTACCTTTAATTTTCTTCTGGCGTTGAACTTCTTTAATCCATCCAGAGTCTCCTGTCTGTGGACTTTCGAGGCTATTCGTTCACGGTTCTACAGAAAAAAAATTGATAACTTTTAGTGCTATTTGCACGTGTAAAGTTAAATTCACATTGAGCATAAGGCTAGCAAATGACAAGATGAAATACTAACTATTTGTTAACCAATCAAACAGTAATGTAATCATGAGGTCGAAAATATAGTAAGCTAAAATAGGAGTCTGGGAAAAGGGCCACCTTGCATAACTTGTATAACTATGGTGTAACACCAGGATTAAACAGACAAGATTACACTTAGCTAACATCTGCACCTTGACTTTAGCGTTTCTTCCTCCAATTTTATAATTCCTTTATGCTTGTTACTTTTTACGAGGACTTCACTTTGTATAGAAGGTCAGTGCAGATATGTCAAAACACATACTGATTGTAGCCTCTTCCAAAAAATAAATATTATTTCTTAGAGTGAACATCACACATTTTATTTTTTTAGCCAAAACAACAAGTACACTCCATACTTTGTTGTTGTCCAATATAGACGTAACTACTTATGCTGTGAAACAGCTACAAATGTTCCTAGATATCAAACATTGAATCTAATGGTGCAAAAGATTAATCGAAAACTTCAATAGCGTGCAATAAATTACTAGTCATTCATATAACAAATACACCGGTTAACACAAGTTCGCGGTCCTTCTGTAGAGCTGGCTAAGTTAACATACAGTTGTCTTAACTAAGAATGAATTACTGCGTCAGCTTTTTAAAAAAGATCACTGCAATTGCTCTACTCTTAAGTGAAACTTTGGTGATCATTTCCAAAAGAGATGCGAGTACTTTCACTCAAAAAAAATTACAGAGAGCTAATTGAAATTGTCATCAACGGCAAAAGGGAATATTCAAGATACTGAATTCCATGATCTGGATTTAGATTCTGAATTCTAGGATCTGGATCTGGATACTCAATTCCGGAATCTGGATCTAAATAAACCTGGATATTCACAATCCCAGGATCAGGGTCTGGATTCTCAATTCCAGGATCTGATTTGGATACTTAATTTTAGGATATGGACCTGGATATCTAGTTCCAGGATCAGGAACTGGTACTCAATTCTAGGATCAGGATCCAGATACTCAATTCCAGTATCTAGATCTGGATACATATTTCCAAAATATGGACCTGGATAACTGATACCAGGATCTGGATACTTAATTTTAGGATCTGGATCTGGATAATTCACTCTAGGATCTACATCTGGATACTCAAATCAGAGGGTTTTTAAAATATGTGACTACTTACTAAGATCCAAGGGTGTTTCAAAGCATCTACAGCACCTATTCTCTTGGTCTGATCTGTTGTCAGCATACTGTTAATAAGGTCCTGAGAATAAGTTTTGGACAAGTTAGCTTCATGTGGTTTCGTTCTTGAGTTTTCTAATATTTATTCACTATCGTTCACTGAACTCGCCATAGAACATGCAAAATATTGTTGTTAATTTTTTGTTTTGTGTTATTCAAATTCTGAGATCATTGGTGACAACAGTTTTCATTTTAAGATTTAAAAAAAAGCGATGTAGGGACTTGCAGAAAAATGACCAGAAAATGAGGAAAAACAATGTTAACTTTAAAACAAGTAGCGCTAATAAAACATTGCCCAAAGTCATAATACCAAACAGGTAAACGATTGCTAGGGCGATTATATTTGAATCGTTATCAATGAAGCTTGTTTCAGACAGATGACTCTGTAAGAAATAACCTCTATACACCGCAATTTGCTATGTTACCAGCATGGCGAGTTCCGGTGGTGTAGTGATATTCACGACTAACAAGAGACCAGGAGACGTGGGTTTCAGTCGCAGCCAGGGTATTTCACTGGCTTTTTCTGAAGAAAATGTCATTGGTAAATATCGAATCGCTACGCCAGAAAAAACTATCTAGATGTGTTTGGGCTCAGACGTTTTACTTGGTATTGTTGATTGAGAAAGAAAACACTATAAATAAGTAGATATTTACTTATCGATAGAAATACTCTACCTTAGCTTCATCCGTGACTGTGTCCCACTCTGGTGAAGGGTACTATCAACAATACACACGTTTAATAGGAGACGTTTAAACTGCATCAACAGTAGTTCACACAAATCAATTCACAAAGTTAGCCTTCTAGCCAAGCATATACAGGAACTTTCATGAAATATTATTTTTGTTTCAAGTGTCTATGACATAATGTTTTTTTCTTTTTGTTTTTTAACACTTTGTTATCTGTATTAGATAATATAATAATATTCATAAAGATGTTTTTAAGGCCGTAAAATTACTAAATTTTGCTGAAAAAGTGTCCCGGGGAATGTTTTCTAGGTGACTACCTGTGACGTCAAGTTGTTTGCCTCGCGCAACAACGAAGTGCTTGTATAAGTCTATTTACTCGCTTATCATTTCATTCTGGTGTCACTAGGCGCTCTTGCAACACATCTTCCACCTTTCTTCCTAACCTGCTCTGTTGCCGTTAAATAGTGTTTCGGGTAAACAAATAATAATAACTTAGAATTTATATAGCGCCCTTTCCATTTGGATATGATCAAAGGCGCTTTACAGATCAGTACAAG